>JAGDYQ010000006.1:15320888-15338456 GCA_021962125.1 Bulinus truncatus
TTGTCGCCTACAATATACACACATATATTACTCCGTTTTTTAGAGCATTTTCGAAAAAAAAAATGCTCTATTGTCCCTGTTTTGTCTGTCTGTCTGTCTGTCTGTCCGTCATCACCCTAGATCTCAACAACCATAAGTCCTAGACCCATGATGTATATATCATTTTGTAGGTCTTGGCCTGCCATGTGTGCATCAAAAGTCCATTTCGCGATCTGACCTCTGAGGGCCGAAAAAGGGGGCGTATCAAGTACCGTTTTTTACCATATAAGCTATATTAACAAAGGAGCGCCCTATATCTCAGCAACCATAAGCCCTAGACCCATGATGTATATATCATTTTGTAGGTCTTGGCCTGCCAAGTGTACATCAAAGGTCCATTTCGCGATCTGACCTCTCAGGGCCGAATATAAGAGTTTCTTAGGTACCGTTTTTGCTTATATTTTAGATATAAATAATAAAAGCTAATCAAAGGGACGTAATCATTATTTATTTTTGTAACAATTATTCAACATGATTACTTCTCTCTCTATTTATCAAAACCCATACGCGTGGAGTAATATCTATGGCTGTAACCCGGAAAAAAATACGGATTTTGTCTGGCGTAACCGTAGCCACTGCGTACACGAAAATGCTCTAAAATGTCCTTTGTCCGAAACGGAAAAGACTTAAATTGCTCTTTTTTTTTTACATTTTGACGATTCTGGTCTATATTACACCGTAAGATCGTGGCAGTGGTGTGTAAAGTCCCTGTAAGGATGAGATGAAATCCCTTAGATCCTATAAACCACTAATGGGACGGTTTTATGGTGCCCTTCTTTCATCCCCACCATAGCCGATAGTGCAATGGCCATGGAGGCACCACGGGAGATATATCGGGAACTTGAGCCAAGACCTGAAAAATTTCCTTGGTCCTCACCGGAGATCGAACCAGGTACCTTCAGGTCGACAGTTGAGCGCGTTACCGCACGACCATCCGTCCCCCGTGGCAGTGGTAGATATGTCTATTTGTAAGGATGTTGTACTGTCTCTTCTCATATCGCTCTATAGTTTTATTAATTCAATGAGAGTTTTTCTTTACATCAAATAGTGTATGCCTTAACTCATTAGTGCTTACTTTTCTAATGAAATGTAGAGTAGGGTTTTGTAGTAACTGCACGTTAAGCCTTATTTGTGAACAAGTTAGGAATTATTTCGTCTCTTTTTTTTTGGTCTACTTTCTTTAAGAATTATGCTTTAATTCAATTTTGTGTTATTTTATGTGGGAGTATACGACCTAATTAGTTGAAAGTAAAAAAAAAAGAATTTTAGTGACTAGAAGTGGTGCCACACTACCTTGATTTCCCGGGCAACGCCGGGCATACAGCAAATGAAATTATTTATAAATTAAATGTAAACAAGCAGAGATGAGAAGAGCACAAGGCGAAACAATCTACCCATGGCAGTACTTGTCACAGCCCTAGTAAATGACCTTCTAGGTTTGTAGTATTTTTTTAAGACAGTGTCTCTCAAACTTTTACGCTTCACAGTTTTGGTTTCACGATCCACCATTGATAATTATATTGCTTTTGCTACCCGCCGGTTAAGAAAATATTTTCCCTATGAACTTTGAAGATTTAAAAACTTTTAGTTGTGTAACATATAGAGAGTTGTAATTATCGATGGTTTGATTCTCCATCTTCTAATTCTACATTTAAAATGTGTCGCGATACATTCTACCCAATCTTTGAGAACCACTGGTAAATGACATTATTTCTGAGCTTTCTTGAACTGGTTTGTTGAATCATCTATGACACCAACCTATCTCTGTTTTATTCTATATGATCATTTTTCAGACACAGTATCGTATAGACTGTAACATTCTATCAAAATATACTGTGTTGTTCATGGTCGTCTTTACAAGAAATATTTCACCATATATTCTAACGAAATGTTTCCCATTGTTTCTACGTGCCGTCAACTTTGCAAATATTTTGTTTCTTTCATTACCTTACAATACAGTATATTTCAGTATTTAATTAACTACTACGTTTAATATTAGTAACGTATTGATTCTGCCTGCCTCTCTGTTATAAGTACACGTATTGGTTCTACGTCTGTTGTATGTACACATATTGGTTCTACCTTTCTGTTATATGTACACGTATTGGTTTTAGTCTCTGTTATATGTACACATATTGGTTCTACGTCTCTGTTATAAGTACGCGTATTGGTTCTACCTTTTTGTTATATTTGTACCGTATTGGCTCTATCTCTATTAGATTTACACGTCAAAATAAACTCAAAGATGTTAATTTATGATTGTTATCAGTAACCAAAGATGTTCATTTATGATTGTCCATATCAGTAACCAAAGATGTTCATTTATGATTGTCCATATCAGTAACCAAAGATGTTCATTTATGATTGTCCATATCAGTAACCAAAGATGATAATTTATTAACAAACTTTTTTTTATTTATAACAAACATGTTGTATTGCAAATAACTTTTATTTTAATTAAAATATTCATTTGTCACTAGTGATATAGATGTTCACTGTCTTGACTGCGGTGACACACAGAAGAATAGTGTTGGCAATTATAGTTAATAGAATTCTGGAGATTATTTTTGATAGATTACTATAAAAATAAGTATAATCATCATATGTACACAGACACCAGAAAACTTACTACATTCAAATACATTACCTTGAATTGTAAACATAACTATTTCATACCTTCATATTTTCTTGCTGTCTATTCCAAGTTTCAAAACATGAAAAAGATGCATTATGTACAGTTAATCTTTCATTTGTAAACAATCCTGTTGTCCAGACTCAAGACTCGTGCCAGGGTTGGGGTGGAGTTGCGATAAACAAAAGAGAACTTGGAGTGGAGGTAATGATATTAAATCTCAGGTGCCTGCTTGTTCTGTTATTAAATCTGTTCCCTTAGACAAGTACACAAATGTTATTGATATTTGAAGGAGATATTTTAACGTTGACATGTGTACACATATTAACCAAATACTAAATCAGCAGTGTTGTGTACATTGTACATTGGGTACGTGTATAATAAATCTTTTTTTCAAAATTAAAACATGTAAATTGATACACAGGATAAAATACTGAAGGTTGTATTCTCCCTCTTCCTATCCACAATTATTACATCAGTATTTCAGTCTTTTATTGCCCAATCTCTCTCAAATACACCACTCTACTTCATCAATACATTCTATTTAATATTCTTATATTCTGTCTCATACGCACACATCTCACCAGTACTCTGTCACTCACTCTTTCTTACGTACTCATTGATTAAAATAATTACAATTCCAGTAGTCTCTGGTATAGTACACAAACAAGATGCAATACAGCTGTTGTACTCGCACATGAACAACATTCTACTTCAACAGCTCTTGTACTCACACATGGACCACATTCTACTACTATGCAGAACTATCACACATGGACAACAATCTACTACTACACAGCAGAACTATCACACATGGACAACATTTTACTACTACACAGCAGAACTATCACACATGGACAACATTCTACTACTACACAGCAGAACTATCACACATGGACAACATTCTACTACTACACAGCAGAACTCTCACACATGGACCACATTCTACTACAATGCAGAACTCTCACACATGGACCAAATTCTACTACAATGCAGAACTCTCACACATGGACCAAATTCTACTACAATGCAGAACTCTCACATATGGACCAAATTCTACTACAATGCAGAACTCTCACACATGGACCAAATTCTATTACAATGCAGACCTCTCACACATGAACTACATTCTACTACAATATACAATACAGGTAGGATGTTTTAGATATTTTGAACAAGTTACAACATTCGGCACTGATATTCAGTGAAACAGATTAAATTCAATCAACGCGTTACAAATGCAATACAAATTATTTTTGTTTACATCTTTCAGGATATTTAGTCTTGGGATATCTGTATGTCATAAGAATGGCATCCTACCTGTCATCTGCTGCCACGTTGTACCTTCTGCTGGTCAACATCTTACTCATGACAGAGTGTCAAGGTAAACTTATCAGAAAGAGACGAGACAGGCGCTCAACTAACTACGGGACTCACGGGTAGGTCAGACCTTTTTACAACATTTTGCGAAACGATACTAGGTCACACCGTAACTATTTCACTGTCGTATTTGATGAAATGGTAGGTCCGATATTTTACCGTTTCAATACATTCTGAGTAAAATTAGCTCAGACTTTTTACTGTTATATAAATTCTTTGTAACACTAGTTGTCATTGGTAGAGGATTTTTAAATAGCTATGCTCTTTCTGTATGATATATATTGTGTGAGTCCAAATGTATGATATATAGTGTGTGGGTCCAACTGTATGATGATATATTGTGTGGGTCCAACTGTATGATATATATTGTGTGGTTCCCACTGTATGATATATTGTGTGGGTCCAACTGTATGATATATATTGTGTGGGTCCAACTGTATGATATATATTGTGTGGGTCCAACTGTATGATATATTGTGTGGGTCCAACTGTATAATATATATTGTGTGAGTCTAACTGTATGATATATTGTGTGAGTCCAACTGTATGATATATATTGTGTGGTTCCAACTGTATGATATATTGTGTGAGTCCAACTGTATGATATATATTGTGTGAGTCCAACTGTATGATATATATTGTGTGAGTCCAACTGTATGATATATATTGTGTGAGTCCAACTGTATGATATATATTGTGTGAGTCCAACTGTATGATATATATTGTGTGGTTCCAACTGTATGATATATTGTGTGAGTCCAACTGTATGATATATATTGTGTGGGTCCAACTGTATGATATATTGTGTGGGTCCAACTGTAAGATATATAGTGTGTGGGTCCAACTGTATGATATATATTGTGTGAGTCCAACTGCATGATATATTGTGTGAGTCCAACTGTATGATATATATTGTGTGAGTCCAGCTGTATGATATATATTGTGGGTCCAACTGCTTACTTCTTCTCTGTATTCTCTGTAACTATTTCAAATTATTTACTAATTTGGATAATTTTCATTGACAACCATTTATAAGGTACTAACATTCCAAGATGATTCAATGTACACATCAGTAATAAATCATCTTGTAATTTAATCATTAACATGTTGAACATTTTTACACAAGTTACAGTTTCTTAATGCATGTCTTAATCTTTGATAATTACCATAATCATTGACTTACTTTGCGACTTTTCATTATTTTTAAATTCTTAACTTGATTAGTTTGTAAATATAAAATATATTTTGACATGTACGATGAAAAGTGAGAAGAACCCAGTGATGTAGACAATTTCCCTTTCGCAGGCCAACTTTGAGTAATTGGTTCAATCTACACGGGTCATCAATATGTGTGTACACGTGTCGAAAGATATTTTTAACTTAAAATTCAAAGCGCTCTGTCAAACAGGTCAAGGTTTAATAAATTCAAACGTTTGAAAAAGATTGAATATAATGAAAATGTTTTGTTTTTTTTCAACGTTAAATTTGATAAACTGTTGAGTACTGTGTAGTACATTACATTCACAGCGGAATGTTTACTAAACATTCAATACATGTTTACTAAATGTTTACTTTATGTTTATGAAAAGTGAAAAAAAATGATACTGCAATTAAATGTTAACTTTAAATCTTTTAGTTTCTGAATTTGTTTTTATTATTTACCATGAAATGAAGGTATTTTTATCAAGTTTGTTACACAACTGCCCTTGTCATGTTATAAAAGTTGCCCGTCACGTGACTTCTATGTAGCATCATGTCACGATGCCCCAGGCCACGCCCGACTCTATTTATTTATCGCTACCTCTGGAATGTCTGGCGTATTGCAGACATCAACTCGACATTTCCTCCCCTTCAAAACAAGTGTAAATGGCAAGTAGGGTTGGAGGGGAGGGGATCCATCAATAAATTTGCAGGGTAGAAAGAAGAATTCCCCCCCACCCCCCAAGGCGATTAGTTCAAGAAGTTTTTCTTGTTCTGTGCTGTAGCTCCCCCCCGCCCCCCCCCCTTTTATAAGAGATTTGACATTTAGCTGTTTTCGGGATTTATTACAAGAAGTAACCTTTTTGTACTGTTCACACTTGTCATTTTGATAACCTCAAGTACTATCAAAGGCGGCATAATATAATACCGTTCAACTATCATGGGGTTTCAGTTGCCTGGATGTCACAGTGGCAGCAGACTGTCATTATTTAGGTACATGTGATCGATGCCGATTGAACGGCTGGTGAACTGAGCCAGTGCCTGGGTGCCGACTAGTGAGACGGCCCAGAAAGCCCTAAGGACTACAATATTTATACCATTTGTAGTGAAATACAGGCCTTAACACAGGCCATGTCTATGTTGGTACGTGAATATCTCTACCACATTTCATGTCTATGTTGGTACGTGAATATCTCTACCACATGTCATGTATATGTTGGTGCGTGAATATCTCTACCACATGTCATGTCTATGTTGGTACGTGAATATCTCTACCACATGTCATGTCTATGTTGGTACGTGAATATCTCTACCACATGTCATGTATATGTTGGTACGTGAATATCTCTACCACATGTCATGTCTATGTTGGTACGTGAATATCTCTACCACATGTCATGTCTATGGTGGTACGTGAATATCTCTACCACAGGTCATGTCTATGTTGGTACGTGAATATCTCTACCACAGGTCATGTCTATGTTGGTACGTGAATATCTCTACCACAGGTCATGTCTATGTTGGTACGTGAATATCTCTACCACAGGTCATGTCTATGTTGGTACGTGAATATCTCTACCACAGGTTATGTCTGGTTTGGTACATGAATATCTCTACCACATGTCATGTCTATGTTGGTACGTGAATATCTCTACCACATGTCATGTCTATGTTGGTACGTGAATATCTCTACCACAGGTCATGTCTATGTTGGTACGTGAATATCTCTACCACAGGTCATGTCTATGTTGGTACGTGAATATCTCTACCACAGGTCATGTCTATGTTGGTACGTGAATATCTACCACAGGTCATGTCTATGTTGGTACGTGAATATCTCTACCACAGGTCATGTCTATGTTGGTACGTGAATATCTCTACCACAGGTTATGTCTGGTTTGGTACATGAATATCTCTACCACATGTCATGTCTATGTTGGTACGTGAATATCTTCTACCACATGTCATGTCTATGTTGGTACGTGAATATCTCTACCACAGGTCATGTCTATGTTGGTACGTGAATATCTCTACCACAGGTCATGTCTATGTTGGTACGTGAATATCTCTACCACAGGTCATGTCTATGTTGGTACGTGAATATCTCTACCACATGTCATGTCTATGTTGGTACGTGAATATCTCTACCGCATGTCATGTATATGTTGGTACGTGAATATCTCTACCACATGTCATGTCTATGTTGGTACGTGAATATCTCTACCACATGTCATGTCTATGTTGGTACGTGAATATCTCTACCACATGTCATGTCTATGTTGGTACGTGAATATCTTCTACCACATGTCATGTCTATGTTGGTACGTGAATATCTCTACCACAGGTCATGTCTATGTTGGTACGTGAATATCTCTACCACAGGTCATGTCTATGTTGGTACGTGAATATCTCTACCACAGGTCATGTCTATGTTGGTACGTGAATATCTCTACCACAGGTCATGTCTATGTTGGTACGTGAATATCTCTACCACAGGTTATGTCTGGTTTGGTACATGAATATCTCTACCACATGTCATGTCTATGTTGGTACGTGAATATCTCTACCACATGTCATGTCTATGTTGGTACGTGAATATCTCTACCGCATGTCATGTATATGTTGGTACGTGAATATCTCTACCACATGTCATGTCTATGTTGGTACGTGAATATCTCTACCACATGTCATGTCTATGTTGGTACGTGAATATCTTCTACCACATGTCATGTCTATGTTGGTACGTGAATATCTCTACCACAGATCATGTCTATGTTGGTACGTGAATATCTCTACCACAGGTCATGTCTATGTTGGTACGTGAATATCTCTACCACAGGTCATGTCTATGTTGGTACGTGAATATCTCTACCGCATGTCATGTCTATGTTGGTACGTGAATATCTCTACCGCATGTCATGTATATGTTGGTACGTGAATATCTCTACCACATGTCATGTCTATGTTGGTACGTGAATATCTCTACCACATGTCATGTCTATGGTGGTACGTGAATATCTCTACCACAGGTCATGTCTATGTTGGTACGTGAATATCTCTACCACAGGTCATGTCTATGTTGGTACGTGAATATCTCTACAACAGGTCATGTCTATGTTGGTACGTGAATATCTCTACCACAGGTCATGTCTATGTTGGTACGTGAATATCTCTACCACAGGTCATGTCTATGTTGGTACGTGAATATCTCTACCGCATGTCATGTCTATGTTGGTACGTGAATATCTCTACCGCATGTCATGTATATGTTGGTACGTGAATATCTCTACCACATGTCATGTCTATGTTGGTACGTGAATATCTCTACCACATGTCATGTCTATGTTGGTACGTGAATATCTCTACCACATGTCATGTCTATGTTGGTACGTGAATTTCTTCTACCACATGTCATGTCTATGTTGGTACGTGAATATCTCTACCACAGGTCATGTCTATGTTGGTACGTGAATATCTCTACCACAGGTCATGTCTATGTCGGTACGTGAATATCTCTACCACATGTCATGTCTATGTCGGTACGTGAATATCTCTACCACAGGTCATGTCTATGTCGGTACGTGAATATCTCTACCACAGGTCATGTATATGTTGGTACGTGAATATCTCTACCACAGGTCATGTCTATGTTGGTACGTGAATATCTCTACCACAGGTCATGTCTATGTTGGTACGTGAATATCTCTACCACAGGTCATGTCTATGTTGGTACGTGAATATCTCTACCACAGGTTATGTCTGGTTTGGTACATGAATATCTCTACCACATGTCATGTCTATGTTGGTACGTGAATATCTCTACCACATGTCATGTCTATGTTGGTACGTGAATATCTCTACCACATGTCATGTCTATGTTGGTACGTGAATATCTCTACCACATGTCATGTCTATGTTGGTACGTGAATATCTTCTACCACATGTCATGTCTATGTTGGTACGTGAATATCTCTACCACAGGTCATGTCTATGTTGGTACGTGAATATCTCTACCACAGGTCATGTCTATGTTGGTACGTGAATATCTCTACCACAGGTCATGTCTATGTTGGTACGTGAATATCTCTACCGCATGTCATGTCTATGTTGGTACGTGAATATCTCTACCGCATGTCATGTATATGTTGGTACGTGAATATCTCTACCACATGTCATGTCTATGTTGGTACGTGAATATCTCTACCACATGTCATGTCTATGTTGGTACGTGAATATCTCTACCACATGTCATGTCTATGTTGGTACGTGAATATCTTCTACCACATGTCATGTCTATGTTGGTACGTGAATATCTCTACCACAGGTCATGTCTATGTTGGTACGTGAATATCTCTACCACAGGTCATGTCTATGTTGGTACGTGAATATCTCTACCACAGGTCATGTCTATGTTGGTACGTGAATATCTCTACCACAGGTCATGTCTATGTTGGTACGTGAATATCTCTACCACAGGTTATGTACGTGAATATCTCTACCACATGTCATGTATATGTTGGTACGTGAATATCTCTACCACATGTCATGTCTATGTTGGTACGTGAATATCTCTACCACAGGTTATGTCTGGTTTGGTACATGAATATCTCTACCACATGTCATGTCTATGTTGGTACGTGAATACCTCTACCACATGTCATGTCTATGTTGGTACGTGAATATCTCTACCACATGTCATGTATATGTTGGTACGTGAATATCTCTACCACATGTCATGTCTATGTTGGTACGTGAATATATCTTTGCCTCAATTTCACACTTCCATAAACTGTAGTAGACCTATCTTCACACACACACACACAAACTGTAGTAGACCTATCTTCACACACACACACACACACACACAAATTGTAGTAGACCTATCTTTTCACACACACACACACAAACTGTAGTAGACCTATCTTCTCACACACACACACACACACAAACTGTAGTAGACTATCTTCACACACACACACACACACACACACAGAAACTGTAGTAGACCTATCTTCACACACACACACACACACACACAAACTGTAGTAGACTATCTTCACACACACACACAAACTGTAGTAGACCTATCTTCACACACACACACAAACTGTAGTAGAGCTATCTTCACACACACACACAAACTGTAGTAAACCTATCTTCACACACACACACACACACAAACTGTAGTAGACCTATCTTCACACACACACACACACACACACAAACTGTAGTAGACTATCTTCACCAGGCTTGCGGAGCCGCCATATTTTTTTTCGGCTCCGGCTCCTCCAAATTTGACGGCTTCGGCTCGGCTCCGGCTCCATATTAGATAGTATCACACGAGACAAAAATGTTTGCAATTTCTTCACGCTAACATGCCGCTGATAAAAAGTTATGCAAATTTTGCAGCATTCACCCCCATAGTAAGGAACTTGAAAAATATACGCATTGTCGATTTTACTATAAACAAACCATTTCAGTGCATCCAGAATCATATAATTATTTTCGACCTAGGTTTCACTAGTCGCCATTTTCATAAGTGATAAAAATTATTTCAATGATCAAATTAGCCAATAGTAAATTGATACATTATTTAAAATATTTTAAAGACTTCAGTATTTATATTTATTATTTATAAATTCGAAGTGACTATTCGGACCCGGGTACCAATAAACTCCGATTTTTATTCGGACCCCGTCCCAATAAAGTTTAATTGTTATTTGGACCCTTGGCAAATATGCACTTAGCTTAGCTATACATAAACTTTATTATTGTTTTTTGTTTATTTTTTTTTAATAATTGTTTGAATTGTATGATTTAATTGTTAATCAACGTCTGGGGTTCAACGAAGAGGACTCTGTATTATTATTTTTTCGGGTTCCAATAAAGTTTAAATATAGCTAAGCTTAGTGGATATTTGCCACGGATCCGAATAACAATCGGATTTTATTGGGACCCGGGTCCGAATAGCCACATCCTTATAAATTTATCTACTCTATTTCAGATATTCTGTTTATAATGAAATTGTTAAATACAGAAAGCGACCATTTTGTTTTTAGTTTATTACAAATTCGCGGTCAAATAATAATACGAAATGACGCGTTCTATTTTTCATCGTAGTAAAAATTTATTTCAAATGATTGATACAATTATTCTATGAAATAAAACTGTTTTAACTTTATATATAACAAAATAACATGCCATTAAAAAATTTTCGGAGGGTTAAGAAGATTTAAAACGAACACAAAACGATTCCCCATTAAAGATTTCTTGTGGTGATGTGCGTGCACGCTATCATTTAAATGCTTTTACTGTTGTGGCGTTCGTAAAACATGACAATATTTCAAATTGTAGGAGGCAAAAAAATGAGACGAATTTGCAATTTTAAAGCTAAAAAAAAAATTCTGCTGTAAAATAAAAATTGGGAGCCGTGGAGCCGCCAGATTTTTTCGGCTCCGGCTCCAGCAAAAAATAGCGGCTCCCGGCTCCTCAGCTCCGGCTCCGTCTCCGGCTCCACAAGCCTGATCTTCACACACACACACACAAACTGTAGTAGACTATCTTCACAACACACACACACACACAAACTGTAGTAGACCTATCTTCAGACCTCTACGATGTCGTTCTTTTATACCCTCACAAAAATATTCCAGTATTAATACGGCTCAATACACTAACTTGTCGTCCAAGATTTTTCCATCTAAAATAAACCCAGCCAATCAACATTCTTTGTAAATGTATGTGAAACCTGACGCCAATCAATTCTGAAACCTTCCTTTGAACTTCCGTAAATCTTTAGTTGGTAATTTTTTCCTGCCTTTAGGTTACCAATACCACCACAGTTAAGTAAAACATTAAACAGTCATTAGTAATTGTTTAAGAGTTAACACTTTTATCATCAATCATGTCTTTGTATTAGAACGTTAACCGCAACCATTCACCTCGTCTTGCTCTAAACTTCCTGGCTTTTAGTTTGTAAATAATTTTTATATATTTGGATATGATTTAATATTTTTTTTTACAGTATTTAATAATTACTTCCTTGGACCAAGAAAAACACCATGCGGGCGCGTGTTGTCCGCGGGCCGCATGTTGCCCACCTTTGAATTAGAGAGTCATACGATAAATACTTAATTAGCTACTATTTTAGAGAGAGGCTATGTTCTTTAGTAACTATTAGCCAAAAATATTAAACTTAAGACAATAAGTTTTAGAAAGATCTGCTCGTGTCATACTAATTCCTGACATCTTTTACTATCCCACTGGGCAGAGACTGAATGTTATGAACACTTCATGTCAGAAATACGTTGAGCTGTATATGTCTGTGTGCTTGTAATGTGTATGAGTGTGTGTTATATAGTGCAGCGATGATCATAACAAAGGATCCTGACTCTGTGCTTTCATTGTGGCACATGTGGCTACAGTTTAGTGTTTTGTCAGTGTGGTGAACACATGGTTCAATCTGTGTCTGGCAGATCTAAAGATCGAATTATGATGGTTGATTGATGGGGACTTGGGGAACCAGATATGAAAGATACTCATACAGGTGAAGCTACTTAATCGAGCCACTGTCTGTGAGTGGTGATACTATTTAAAATACTTACATTCAATGCTGGATAAACCTATAACCAAAATAAACACCTGTTGGGGCATTAGTGGAAGAAACGGCACCAGGAAAAAAATGTACGATTTCAATTATCAAATGCATTAGCTTGTAAAATGTAAGAAAAATCCATTAATAAAAAAACACTAAATGTTAAAAAAATAACTCCCTAGGGTCTAGATCATATAAATATTTATACTAATTATCATTACTAAAATGATATAAACGTTGGTCCAGTTGATGTTGGACATCGCCATTGTTACAGTCAATGAAAAGGAATTAACATAGAAAGTGTTGAAAATCTTTTCAATTAGACTGATTCTAATAGTCTTTGTAGAACTGAATGGTTTTCCTTCAACTGCAAGCATATAACAGAAATAAAATAATTTACCCTAATTCAGATACACGTATTCTGCAGGCATCTAACAGAAGTAAAATACTTTACCCTAATTAAAAAACACGTATTCCTATTAATTATGGATCTTTCCCACTAGCATTTATCGAAATAAATGAAAAGTACCCTAACTCTCACCTAGTGTAATTAGCATCGAATTTTTTTTTAGCCCAGGTATACTGATTCATTCACTAATTAATCTGTAATCGCCTTTATGTGATGTAAGCATGGACTTATAAACTTATTATAGGCTATTTACCTATTTTCTCAGTAGTCAGTACTATACAAATGTTTGCTATCAGCACCGTATTGTGTGTAGATCCTTTTCGTGCCGACCCCTTACCGAAGCCCTTAAAAAATAAGTATGCCCCCAACCCGTAGCATTATTTATATTTCAGTTTTCGATAAGCATTTATTTACTGGTCCTTCATTAAAGGGGATTTCTCCTTAATCGCCCACTATCGCCCTTTTAGTTTTGCCGGCGATTAAGATTGAAAAAACGCAACTACCTATGTCATGATATTAAGTACAGTAAAAATGAAATAGCCATGCATGGACAAAAGATGAGGACCTGAAGAGATTAGGCTCTACATTCGTCAAGAGCGGAGAGTGAACAACTGAGATGTTTATTAGAATTACAAGTTGTGGTGTGTGTTGTGTGAAGTCCCTGTACGGATGAGATGAAATTTCTAAGATCCTATGAACCACTAATTGGACTTTTTTTTGTGACCTTCTTTCATCCCCACCATAGCCGATAGTGCAATGGCCATGGAGGCACCACGGGAGCTATGAGAAGTCTTGACAAGATCTGTAAAAGAAGGACCAGTCTCTGCACCCAACACATGTATCTCAACCACTGGTGATTCACAACATTAACTATAGGTGCAAGTCCTAAAATAACTGCAAGCTGGTGCAGTTTAATTTCCACCCCCACTGTAACAACATGTTTCCACCCCCACTGTAACAACATGTTTCCACTCCCACTGTAACAACATGTTTCCACTCCCACTGTAACAACATGTTTCCAATCCCACTGTAACAACATGTTTCCACTCACATTGTAACAACATGCTTCCACTCCCATTGTAACAACATGTTTCCACTCCCACTATAACAACATGTTTCCACTCCCACTGTAACAACATGCTTCCACTCCCACTGTAACAACATGTTTCCACTCCCACTGTAACAACATGTTTCCACTCCCACTGTAACATGCTTCTCCTAAATTAGTTTTTCCAATAATCAGAAAACACACTCAGTTTCTTGTGTTGTTTTTTACCAGACATTTTACGTGACCGATTTGATTGAAACAAACAATAACGCTGCTCTTTAAAAAAAGTTTTTATTTCTTCAGCTCAAACATTTTCAATTTACTTTGCACTGAATTTTCGTTTACATTGTGAGAGAAATTATAAATAGAAAGACGCGTATAAACAGGAAGTCATTAAAATCAAATAACTAACATGCAAATGATAATTATAAACATAAAATGATAAAACAAAATTCCTTTCTTCCTTGTACTTTAAACGTTTATAACAGTTTGACTTTTTACGTTCAGGATATTGGATTAAGAAAAACTCTTTACGTTTCGATTTTGTTTTTATGAACAACCAATGGACAGAGGAGGATTTTATTATCGGTGGCAGCTTAGAATACTTTGGGGGTTCCTAAAAGATCCAGTATATACTATTTTTAATCGCGCCCTACCCCATCTGTCTCCCTTACATTCATGGACGGTATTTCTTACAGCAGCTGAGTTACAAGCTTTGATCTGAGTTGAAAGCTTTGATCTGCTGTCGTTTATAGTTTAATATTTCTAGTTTGATAAGTTAACAACTGGTATACAAAAAATAGGTATCGAAAACAATGGTTTCATACATCTTTACTAATTGAAGAAAAATTCACCTTCACCGTGGATACATTGCGATAAAACTGGCCTTAGTTTATGAGTAGGGGGGAGCGGGGTGTGTTTTGGAGGAGGGGGGTCGGGCTACTGCTGTGGTTTTTTCCTCATCGAAAGTCGACCAATAAAATAAAAATTCCGTTCTGACACACCATCAATCAGTCATTAGTTGTAGACATTTGTCATTAGTTGACATTTGTCATTAGTTGTAGACATGTGCCATTAGCTGTAGACATGTGTCGTTAGTTTACATTTGTCATTAGCTGTAGACATCTGTCATTAGCTGTAGACATCTGTCATTAGCTGTAGACATCTGTCATTAGTTGTCGACATTTCTGTCGATTCTTTAGGCCCTTCCTTTCTGGCCATCCTTTCTGGCCTTCCTATATGGCCTTCCTTTATGGTCTTCATTTAGTTAGTCCCAATAGTTTTGAATTTGAAGTCACTACAGTAATACTAGGGGTGCGAATGTAGTGCATCTGAATATCGACCTAAGAGTCACGGTTTCGAACCTTGGTGAGAACCAAGGGATGTTATTTCCAGGTGATGGTAAAAGTCCACCTTCCTCTAAATGGGTATGACTTAAGTTGGGGATGTAAAGGACGCTTGACATTGTGATCATACCTAGCTAAAAGCCTGGTCCACGAAGACAGATGTATTGTACACTTCACCAGCATCAATGGCCCTTATGAAAGTACACTAAAAGAAATAAAGACTGTAATTATACAAAACGTTTCTCTTAAATTTTAAGTAAAAATATGGAAATAATTTATTTTATCTTAACAACATTTTTTTTTAAAGAAAGTCCATTTTAATTTCATACTGTTGTTGTTTTTTTTATTCTTAGAACTAAAAACACACAGATCTATTTACACCTCTTTGTTGTTTATTTCAAGACAAGAAAAAATATGAATAAAAAAGCTTTCAACTTGCTCAATAAATATAAAAAATGAAACAGAGCAAATAAATATGTTATCTTGACTGTGATAGGTCCAATCATTCTGTTAAACTATATAGTCAAACACGATGTTATTTGCCACCATTTCATTTCTTTTTTCAGGCCCAACATGTGTAAAGTTCAGCATGTTGTTGGTTCACAGGACAAATATTTTACCCACTGTGTTGCAGATCATCTCAAACTGATCTGTGAAAGACCAACGTAAGTTGTTAGTTTCTTGTAGGTCATATTAATGGTGTTAAGATGAGATGTTCTATGAGTTGTCTTACTTAATTGAGTATTACTTGTATAAACTGTTAGTTAAAATATGGGGGAAAAAAATGTTTTATGGTATATCACGTGACTGAAAAACTACATATCACGTCCAGGTATTAATTGATTTAGAAGAAGTAAAAATGGTCAGTATTTAAGTTGTTCACACAAGTATCCATGGAGGTAAAATACAGGCGCTACAGGTCAAAGTTTATTTTTAAAATCCTAACAAAGACATTTGTCTGAGAAGTATAAGATGAATGAAAGATGAACACCACAAGACATTTGTCTGAGCAGTACCTGGTGAATGAAAGATGAACACCACAAGACATTTGTCTGAGCAGTACTGGGTGAATGAAAGATGAACACCACAAGACATTTGTCTGAGTAGTACTGGGTGAATGAAAGATGTACACCACAAGACATTTGTCTGAGCAGTACTTGGACAATGAAAGATGAACACCACAAGACATTTGTCTGAGCAGTACTGGGTGAATAAAAGATGTACACCACAAGACATTTGTCTGAGCAGTACTGGGTGAATAAAAGATGTACACCACAAGACATTTGCCTGAGTAGTACTGGGTGAATGAAAGATGAACACCACAAGACATTTGTCTGAACAGTACTGGTTGAATGAAAGATGTACACCACAAGACATTTGTCTGAGCAGTACTTGGACAATGAAAGATGAACACCACAAGACATTTGTCTGAGCAGTACTGGGTGAATAAAAGATGTACACCACAAGACATTTGTCTGAGTAGTACTGGGTGAATGAAAGATGAACACCACAAGACATTTGTCTGAGCAGTACTTGGTCAATGAAAGATGAACACCACAAGACATTTGTCTGAGTAGTACTGGGTGAATGAAAGATGTACACCACAAGACATTTGTCTGAGCAGTACTGGTTGAATGAAAGATGTACACCACAAGACATTTGTCTGAGCAGTACTTGGTCAATGAAAGATGAACACCACAAGACATTTGTCTGAGCAGTACTGGGTGAATAAAAGATGTACACTAGGGTGCATCCACACAATAGAGGAAAAAATTAATTGTTTGTTTTTGAGCTGTCTATGTTTCTAATTTGTTCTAATATCATTAATGATAACTTATGTAAAATATTTTTCAAATCAGAGTTGATTCAGATGTCCCCCCCCTCTTTCCAAGAAATCTCAAAACATGACATGTAAAGAAA
>JAGDYQ010000006.1:15338956-15369275 GCA_021962125.1 Bulinus truncatus
TCTGAAATATTTAGTGGACCATTGTCAGGGACAATCTGAAATATTTAGTGGACCATTGTCAGGGACATTCTGAAATATTTAGTGGACCATTGTCAGGGACATTCTGAAATATTTAGTGGACCATTGTCAGGGACATTCTGAAATATTTAGTGGACCATTGTCAGGGACAATCTGAAATATTTAGTGGACCATTGTCAGGGTCAGTGGACCATTGTCAGGGACATTCTGAAATATTTAGTGGACCATTGTCAGGGACATTCTGAAATATTTAGTGGACCATTGTCAGGGACATTCTGAAATATTTAGTGGACCATTGTCAGGGACAATCTGAAATATTTAGTGGACCATTGTCAGGGACAATCTGAAATATTTAGTGGACCATTGTCAGGGACATTCTGAAATATTTAGTGGACCATTGTCAGGGACATTCTGAAATATTTAGTGGACCATTGTCAGGGACAATCTGAAATATTTAGTGGACCATTGTCAGGGACATTCTGAAATATTTAGTGGACCATTGTCAGGGACATTCTGAAATATTTAGTGGACCATTGTCAGGGACAATCTGAAATATTTAGTGGACCATTGTCAGGGACAATCTGAAATATTTAGTGGACCATTGTCAGGGACAATCTGAAATATTTAGTGGACCATTGTCAGGGACATTCTGAAATATTTAGTGGACCATTGTCAGGGACATTCTGAAATATTTAGTGGACCATTGTCAGGGACAATCTGAAATATTTAGTGGACCATTGTCAGGGACAATCTGAAATATTTAGTGGACCATTGTCAGGGACATTCTGAAATATTTAGTGGACCATTGTCAGGGACAATCTGAAATATTTAGTGGACCATTGTCAGGGACAATCTGAAATATTTAGTGGACCATTGTCAGGGACATTCTGAAATATTTAGTGGACCATTGTCAGGGACAATCTGAAATATTTAGTGGACCATTGTCAGGGACATTCTGAAATATTTAGTGGACCATTGTCAGGGACATTCTGAAATATTTAGTGGACCATTGTCAGGGACAATCTGAAATATTTAGTGGACCATTGTCAGGGACATTCTGAAATATTTAGTGGACCATTGTCAGGGACAATCTGAAATATTTAGTGGACAATTGTCATGGACAGTCTGAAATATTTAGTGGACAATTGTTAGGAACATTCTGAAATATTTAGTGGACCATTGTCAGGGACATTCTGAAATATTTAGTGGACCATTGTCAGGGACAGTCTGAAATATTTACTGGACCATTGTCAGGTACAATCTGAAATATTTAGTGACCATTGTTAGGGACAATCTTAAAAATTTAGTGGACCATTGTTAGGGAAATTTCAAAATATTTAGTGGGCCATTGTCAGGGACATTCTGAAATATTTAGTGGACCATTATTAGGGACATTCTTAAATATTTAGTGGACCATTGTCAGGGACAGTCTGAAATATTTAGTGGACCATTGTCAGGGACAATCTGAAATATTTAGTGGACCATTGTCAGGGACATTCTGAAATATTTAGTGGACCATTGTCAGGGACAATCTGAAATATTTAGTGGACCATTGTCAGGGACAATCTGAAATATTTAGTGGACCATTGTCAGGGACAATCTGAAATATTTAGTGGACCATTGTCAGGGACATTCTGAAATATTTAGTGGACCATTGTCAGGGACATTCTGAAATATTTAGTGGACCATTGTCAGGGACAATCTGAAATATTTAGTTGACCATTGTCAGGGACATTATAAAATATTTAGTGGACCATTGTCAGGGACATTCTGAAATATTTAGTGGACCATTGTCAGGGACAATCTGAAATATTTAGTTGACAATTGTCAGGGACATTCTGAAATATTTAGTGGACCATTGTCAGGGACAATCTGAAATATTTAGATGACCATTGTCAGGGACATTCTGAAATATTTAGTGGACCATTGTCAGGGACATTCTGAAATATTTAGTGGACCATTGTCAGGGACATTCTGAAATATTTAGTGGACCATTGTCAGGAACATTCTGAAAGATTTAGTGGACCATTGTAAGGGACATTCTGAAATATTTAGAGGACCATTGTCAGGGACAATATGAAATATTTAGTGGACCATTGTCAGGGACAATCTGAAATATTTAGTAGACCATTGTCAGGGACATTCTGAAATATTTAGTGGACCATTATTAGGGACATTCTTAAATATTTAGTGGACCATTATTAGGGACATTCTTAAATATTTAGTGGACCATTGTCAGGGACAATATGAAATATTTAGTGGACCATTGTCAGGGACAATCTGAAATATTTAGTGGACCATTGTCAGGGACATTCTGAAATATTTAGTGGACCATTGTCAGGGACAATCTGAAATATTTAGTGGACCATTGTCAGGGACAATCTGAAATATTTAGTGGACCATTGTCAGGGACATTCTGAAATATTTAGTGGACCATTGTCAGGGACAATATGAAATATTTAGTGGACCATTGTCAGGGACAATCTGAAATATTTAGTGGACCATTGTCAGGGACATTCTGAAATATTTAGTGGACCATTATTAGGGACATTCTTAAATATTTAGTGGACCATTATTAGGGACATTCTTAAATATTTAGTGGACCATTGTCAGGGACAATCTGAAATATTTAGTGGACCATTGTCAGGGACAATCTGAAATATTTAGTGGACCATTGTCAGGGACATTCTGAAATATTTAGTGGACCATTGTCAGGGACAATCTGAAATATTTAGTGGACCATTGTCAGGGACAATCTGAAATATTTAGTGGACCATTGTCAGGGACAATCTGAAATATTTAGTGGACCATTGTCAGGGACATTCTGAAATATTTAGTGGACCATTGTCAGGGACAATCTGAAATATTTAGTGGACCATTGTCAGGGACATTCTGAAATATTTAGTGGACCATTGTCAGGGACATTCTGAAATATTTAGTGGACCATTGTCAGGGACAATCTGAAATATTTAGTGGACCATTGTCAGGGACATTCTGAAATATTTAGTGGACCATTGTCAGGGACAATCTGAAATATTTAGTGGACCATTGTCAGGGACATTCTGAAATATTTAGTGGACCATTGTCAGGGACAATCTGAAATATTTAGTGGACCATTGTCAGGGACAATCTGAAATATTTAGTGGACCATTGTCAGGGACATTCTGAAATATTTAGTGGACCATTGTCAGGGACATTCTGAAATATTTAGTGGACCATTGTCAGGGACATTCTGAAATATTTAGTGGACCATTGTCAGGGACAATCTGAAATATTTAGTGGACCATTGTCAGGGACATTCTGAAATATTTAGTGGACCATTGTCAGGGACAATCTGAAATATTTAGTGGACCATTGTCAGGGACATTCTGAAATATTTAGTGGACCATTGTCAGGGACAATCTGAAATATTTAGTGGACCATTGTCAGGGACAATCTGAAATATTTAGTGGACCATTGTCAGGGACATTCTGAAATATTTAGTGGACCATTGTCAGGGACAATCTGAAATATTTAGTGGACCATTGTCAGGGACATTCTGAAATATTTAGTGGACCATTGTCAGGGACATTCTGAAATATTTAGTGGACCATTGTCAGGGACAATCTGAAATATTTAGTGGACCATTGTCAGGGACAATCTGAAATATTTAGTGGACCATTGTCAGGGACAATCTGAAATATTTAGTGGACCATTGTCAGGGACAATCTGAAATATTTAGTGGACAATTGTCAGGGACAGTCTGAAATATTTAGTGGACAATTGTTAGGAACATTCTGAAATATTTAGTGGACCATTGTCAGGGACAATATGAAATATTTAGTGGACCATTGTCAGGGACAGGCTGAAATATTTACTGGACCATTGTCAGGTACAATCTGAAATATTTAGTGACCATTGTTAGGGACAATCTTAAAAATTTAGTGGACCATTGTTAGGGAAATTTCAAAATATTTAGTGGGCCATTGTCAGGGACATTCTGAAATATTTAGTGGACCATTATTAGGGACATTCTTAAATATTTAGTGGACCATTGTCAGGGACAGTCTGAAATATTTAGTGGACCATTGTCAGGGACAATCTGAAATATTTAGTGGACCATTGTCAGGGACATTCTGAAATATTTAGTGGACCATTGTCAGGGACAATCTGAAATATTTAGTGGACCATTGTCAGGGACAATCTGAAATATTTAGTGGACCATTGTCAGGGACAATCTGAAATATTTAGTGGACCATTGTCAGGGACAATCTGAAATATTTAGTGGACCATTGTAAGGGACATTCTGAAATATTTAGTGGACCATTGTCAGGGACAATCTGACATATTTAGTTGACCATTGTCAGGGACATTATAAAAGATTTAGTGGACCATTGTCAGGGACATTCTGAAATATTTAGTGGACCATTGTCAGGGACAATCTGAAATATTTAGTTGACAATTGTCAGGGACATTCTGAAATATTTAGTGGACCATTGTCAGGGACAATCTGAAATATTTAGATGACCATTGTCAGGGACATTCTGAAATATTTAGTGGACCATTGTCAGGGATATTCTGAAATATTTAGTGGACCATTGTCAGGGACATTCTGAAATATTTAGTGGACCATTGTCAGGAACATTCTGAAAGATTTAGTGGACCATTGTAAGGGACATTCTGAAATATTTAGAGGACCATTGTCAGGGACAATATGAAATATTTAGTGGACCATTGTCAGGGACAATCTGAAATATTTAGTAGACCATTGTCAGGGACATTCTGAAATATTTAGTGGACCATTATTAGGGACATTCTTAAATATTTAGTGGACCATTATTAGGGACATTCTTAAATATTTAGTGGACCATTGTCAGGGACAATATGAAATATTTAGTGGACCATTGTCTGGGACAATCTGAAATATTTAGTGGACCATTGTCAGGGACATTCTGAAATATTTAGTGGACCATTGTCAGGGACAATCTGAAATATTTAGTGGACCATTGTCAGGGACAATCTGAAATATTTAGTGGACCATTGTCAGGGACAGTCTGAAATATTTAGAGGACCATTGTCAGGGACAATATGAAATATTTAGTGGACCATTGTCAGGGACAATCTGAAATATTTAGTAGACCATTGTCAGGGACATTCTGAAATATTTAGTGGACCATTATTAGGGACATTCTTAAATATTTAGTGGACCATTATTAGGGACATTCTTAAATATTTAGTGGACCATTGTCAGGGACAATATGAAATATTTAGTGGACCATTGTCTGGGACAATCTGAAATATTTAGTGGACCATTGTCAGGGACATTCTGAAATATTTAGTGGACCATTGTCAGGGACAATCTGAAATATTTAGTGGACCATTGTCAGGGACAATCTGAAATATTTAGTGGACCATTGTCAGGGACAGTCTGAAATATTTAGTGGACAATTGTTAGGAACATTATGAAATATTTAGTGGACCATTGTCAGGGACAGTCTGAAATATTTACTGGACCATTGTCAGGTACAATCTGAATATTTAGTGACCATTGTTAGGGACAATCTTAAAAATTTAGTGGACCATTGTTAGGGAAATTTCAAAATATTTAGTGGGCCATTGTCGGGGACATTCTGAAATATTTAGTGGACCATTATTAGGGACATTCTTAAATATTTAGTGGACCATTGTCAGGGACAATATGAAATATTTAGTGGACCATTGTCTGGGACAATCTGAAATATTTAGTGGACCATTGTCAGGGACATTCTGAAATATTTAGTGGACCATTGTCAGGGACAATCTGAAATATTTAGTGGACCATTGTCAGGGACAATCTGAAATATTTAGTGGACCATTGTCAGGGACATTCTGAAATATTTAGTGGACCATTGTCAGGGACAATCTGAAATATTTAGTGGACCATTGTCAGGGACATTCTGAAATATTTAGTGGACCATTGTCAGGGACAATCTGAAATATTTAGTTGACCATTGTCAGGGACATTATAAAAGATTTAGTGGACCATTGTCAGGGACATTCTGAAATATTTAGTGGACCATTGTCAGGGACAATCTGAAATATTTAGTTGACAATTGTCAGGGACATTCTGAAATATTTAGTGGACCATTGTCAGGGACAATCTGAAATATTTAGATGACCATTGTCAGGGACATTCTGAAATATTTAGTGGACCATTGTCAGGGACATTCTGAAATATTTAGTGGACCATTGTCAGGGACATTCTGAAATATTTAGTGGACCATTGTCAGGAACATTCTGAAAGATTTAGTGGACCATTGTAAGGGACATTCTGAAATATTTAGAGGACCATTGTCAGGGACAATATGAAATATTTAGTGGACCATTGTCAGGGACAATCTGAAATATTTAGTAGACCATTGTCAGGGACATTCTGAAATATTTAGTGGACCATTGTCAGGGACAATCTGAAATATTTAGTGGACCATTGTCAGGGACAATCTGAAATATTAAGTAGACCATTGTCAGGGACATTCTGAATTATTTAGTGGACCATTGCCAGGGACAATCTGAAATATTTAGTGGACCATTGTCAGGGACAATCTGAAATATTTAGTGGACAATTGTCATGGACAGTCTGAAATATTTAGTGGACAATTGTTAGGAACATTCTGAAATATTTAGTGGACCATTGTCAGGGACATTATGAAATATTTAGTGGACCATTGTCAGGGACAGGCTGAAATATTTACTGGACCATTGTCAGGTACAATCTGAAATATTTAGTGACCATTGTTAGGGACAATCTTAAAAATTTAGTGGACCATTGTTAGGGAAATTTCAAAATATTTAGTGGGCCATTGTCAGGGACATTCTGAAATATTTAGTGGACCATTATTAGGGACATTCTTAAATATTTAGTGGACCATTGTCAGGGACAGTCTGAAATATTTAGTGGACCATTGTCAGGGACATTCTGAAATATTTAGTGGACCATTGTCAGGGACATTCTGAACTATTTAGTGGACCATTGTCAGCGACAATCTGAAATATTTAGTTGACCATTGTCAAGGATATTCTGAAATATTATTAGACCATTGTCAGGGACAATCTGAAATATTTATTTGACCATTGTCAGGGATATTCTGAAATATTTAGTGGACCATTGTCTGGGACAATCTGAAATATTTAGTGGACCATTGTCAGGGACATTCTGAAAGATTTAGTGGACCATTGTAAGGGACATTCTGAAATATTTAGTGGACCATTGTCAGGGACAATCTGAAATATTTAGTGGACTATTGTCAGGGACAATCTGAAATATTTAGTGGACCATTTTCAGGGACATTCTGAAATATTTAGTGGACGATTGTCATGGACATTCTGAAATATTTAGTGGACGATTGTCAGGGACATTCTGAAATATTTAGTGGACCATTGTCATTGACATTCTGAAATATTTAGTGGACCATTGTCAAGGATATTCTGATATAGTTGTGGACCCTAAGCAGAAATAGATTGTCCCACTGAACCAATGTCATTGCACTAAAAAGACGTTAAGTAGGTCATTCCTCTGAATCAATGTTTACCGTTCCAAAAATCAAAAGCCTGGTCTCAAACTAGTGTTTACCAAGTCACCTGTGAGATCATGTGACCATATAATTTATATGTCAAATATACAGTTGGTTCTGTTATATTTATGAAATGACAAATAAAAAAAAATCAAAATATTTAGACATACCATGTCTTTAAATTCGATTGGTTGGTAAAATCAATCTTTCACGCTCAATTAATTCATAATCTGTAAAAAAAAATCCATATTGGCGTTCACAATCGTTTTAAGTTAATATAGTTTGAATAAATATCTCTATGATCTTTGAAGTTATTTTTTTTATATTTTTCATTTATTTTAATTATGAATTCAATAAGTAAACACTCCATACCGTATAATAGACAATAGTCATTATCGTATAATATCTAATCTGTGTTATCGTATGGTGTGAAACTTCACCTTGTATTACATGCAGTGGTGACAGGCCCTTAGCCAGGTCAAAGTAAGCAGGGAGGCACCAATACCCAGCAAGGGGGCACCTTTACTTTTTCTTTATTTTTCCTCTTTTTCTTCTTTTTTTATGCGGGGGGGGGCACTCCACACCTAGCGAGGGGGCACGGCCCCGTTGTGCCCCCCCATTGGCTACGGGGCTGAGTGGTGACACTAGGAGGTGCGGGGGTGCAGTCCGCACCAGGTCACACCATTTTAGGGGTGACACCTAAATTAACATTTCTAAATTTCATAGCAGAAAAAAATCGGTATAGTCAGTTTATTTATATCAATCATGGTCAAAAACAGGACCGGTAGCACAGAATGTCACCATGCAGAGCAGTAGCACAGGCTGTCACCCTGCAGAGCAGTAGCACAGTGTGTCACCATGCAGAGCATTAGCACAGGGTGTCACCATGCAGAGCAGTAGCACAGGTTGTCACCATGCAGAGCAGTAGCACAGGGTGTCACCATGCAGAGCAGTAGCACAGGGTGTCACCATGCAGAGCAGTACCACAGGGTGTCACCATGCAGAGCAGTAGCACAGGGTGCCGCCATCCAGAGCGTCTGGAGCTTTTGTAAATGAATACAATTGAAATTCAAAGCTGCTCAGGTCAATCTAGAGTTTCTTTTTGCAAACGTTCTAAAAAAAAGTCGGCTGACACCAACCATAGTGACGTCACTGATTACATTTGGATAAATCGTAAAAAGTAAAGCTTAACTCAAGATGTCAAGTTACTTAAATATTGTATCATTATAGTCTTTACAATGTATATGTCTAGTTTTCTTAGTTAGTCATTGGATTTAAGTAGATGAACTGAGGAAAATATTCAATGGTATCACTTTATTGAGCACCTTGGCTTGCAAGCTGGTTGTTAATAAAATGCATTTTAATGCACGGCAAACGTTTTTGATTTCCATGGTGTTTTCCAAGGGTCCATTTTTAATTATTTCAGCTTAAAAAAGCGACAGTATGGTAGTTCATATTCCGCACAACAACATGTACGGTTGTATTTCTCATTCCTCACAACAACATGTACGGTTGTATTTCTCATTCCCCACAACATGTACATTTGTAGTTCACATTCCCCACATTATTTCCTTTCAATCCTAAATAACTGTTTTATGACAAACAGCCTATGTACAGTATGCGTCTTACTTACTCTTGTCTGATGGAATAGAACAGCATTATCAATTATTTGTAATGTCTTATCCACTTTCTGATTATTTTTATTTTTGCTGTTAATTTAAAGAGATTTTTTTAGCTCATTTCTCAATGGGCGTTAACACATGCCTAGTTAATGACACTTTCAACACAACTCAAAATAAAATCTGCTTCCCCCATATTTACAAGCGGTCAACGCCCAGTTACCATCTCCAAATTAAGTTGTAAGAAAATGAAAACGTACTTTCCTCTATTATATGATGTTTGCCCCCTCCCTACAGTCCGACCTCTGACCTCATCTAATTTCAATATTATTTGCTCTCGTGTCTGCTGCCCCTGCATTGTGTCAACACAGCAGTTACCTCCCACCTTTTAGCCAACCTTTTGAAAAGTTGGGTAGTGTACAGAACTTACAGAACAACAATAGACTGGCGGTGCACAGAGAGCATCGTGAGAAATAAACGTGTACACAGTTTACATTAAGGCTGATATGGAGAGATGGACATTACACCCACACGCACGTTGAGCCAGTGTTGTTGTTGGATGTGTGGCTCAAATGTCATAAGTAGTCTGTGTGGCTCAAATGCCATAAGTAGTCTGTGTGGCTCAACAAACTTGGAGTAATCAATTTATTTCGTGAAATTTCGTGGCATCTGTGATATGAAATCTTTATTACTGGCTAGACGTTACCTTTCTGACAAACAGGTGAGTCTTACAAGTCTAGGTTACGAGGATTACTTATCACACACACAAACATACACACACACGCACAATTTAGACAGTTTATATTGTATACATTTTTTAGTGGCTTGATTTATTATGTATAGTAGATTGCATTATGTGCTTGAGGAGACATTATAGAACATCTTTTTAAAGTGGTTGTATAGCGAGATAGTTCAGTTCAAATAACATTGTGAACTCAGGGAGATGAAATGTAAGGAATGTTCAGACTTAAGTGTAGAGATCTACTGGTTCACAGAGACATGTAGGCCCACAAAGACGTGCTGGCCCACAGAGACCTACTGGCCCACAGATACATGCAGGCCCACAGAGACCTACTGGCCCACAGAGACATGCAGGCCCACAGAGACATGCAGGCCCACAGAGACATGCAGGCCCACAGAGACATGCAGGCTCACAGAGACCTACTGGCCCACAGAGACATGCAGGCCCACAATTCGTGCTGGTCGGCACCACTAGTTGTGAACCTTTTTAGTTGAGAATACATTTAAATAATATATATATATATATATATATATATATATATATATATATATATATATATATATATATATATATAACAAATATAAGTATCACATTTCATACAAAACTTTCATCAATAAAAAAGGGTTATTAAATGTGATTATATAATGTTTAACTAACTATACAATGTTTGACTAACTATACAATGTTTAACTAACTATACAATGTTTAACTAACTATACAATGTTTAACTAACTATACAATGTTTAACTTATTATTTCAATTTAAATAGCAGCACAAATCCTTTTGAAACCGCCAAAACTGGCGGGAAAACTGCCATTCTAGCTACACTGTGGTTCTCACACTACGACACACTACGTCACAGTTTTTAAAATCGCGAACCGCCATAACCTCCCCCCCCCCACACACACACTTATATTCATAATTTCTCGAACCTTTATTCATAAATTTTTTTTCATGAATACTCTCGACCCACATGAAATTCGTCCGCGACCCACATGAAATTTGTCCGCGACCAACTGTTGGATCGCTACAATCACTTTGAGAACTACTGTATTAAAGTAAAGTAGACCCACATAACACTGTGTTCATTCCATGCACTAAACTGACACATTCAAATCAAGAAGTTCACTTATAGCAGGTTTACTAGCTCTACGTTACAGTTATAGCAGGTTTACTAGCTCTACGTTACAGTTATAGCAGGTTTACAAGATCTACGTTACAGTTATAGCAGGTTTATTAGCTCTATGTTACAGTTATAGCAGGTTTACTAGCTCTACGTTACAGTTATAGCAGGTTTACTAGCTCTATGTTACAGTTATAGTCCGCGACCAACTGTTGGATCGCTACAATCACTTTGAGAACTACTGTATTAAAGTAAAGTAGACCCACATAACACTGTGTTCATTCCATGCACTAAACTGACACATTCAAATCAAGAAGTTCACTTATAGCAGGTTTACTAGCTCTACGTTACAGTTATAGCAGGTTTACTAGCTCTACGTTACAGTTATAGCAGGTTTACAAGATCTACGTTACAGTTATAGCAGGTTTATTAGCTCTATGTTACAGTTATAGCAGGTTTACTAGCTCTACGTTACAGTTATAGCAGGTTTACTAGCTCTATGTTACAGTTATAGTCCGCGACCAACTGTTGGATCGCTACAATCACTTTGAGAACTACTGTATTAAAGTAAAGTAGACCCACATAACACTGTGTTCATTCCATGCACTAAACTGACACATTCAAATCAAGAAGTTCACTTATAGCAGGTTTACTAGCTCTACGTTACAGTTATAGCAGGTTTACTAGCTCTACGTTACAGTTATAGCAGGTTTACAAGATCTACGTTACAGTTATAGCAGGTTTATTAGCTCTATGTTACAGTTATAGCAGGTTTACTAGCTCTACGTTACAGTTATAGCAGGTTTACTAGCTCTATGTTACAGTTATAGTCCGCGACCAACTGTTGGATCGCTACAATCACTTTGAGAACTACTGTATTAAAGTAAAGTAGACCCACATAACACTGTGTTCATTCCATGCACTAAACTGACACATTCAAATCAAGAAGTTCACTTATAGCAGGTTTACTAGCTCTACGTTACAGTTATAGCAGGTTTACTAGCTCTACGTTACAGTTATAGCAGGTTTACAAGATCTACGTTACAGTTATAGCAGGTTTATTAGCTCTATGTTACAGTTATAGCAGGTTTACTAGCTCTACGTTACAGTTATAGCAGGTTTACTAGCTCTATGTTACAGTTATAGTCCGCGACCAACTGTTGGATCGCTACAATCACTTTGAGAACTACTGTATTAAAGTAAAGTAGACCCACATAACACTGTGTTCATTCCATGCACTAAACTGACACATTCAAATCAAGAAGTTCACTTATAGCAGGTTTACTAGCTCTACGTTACAGTTATAGCAGGTTTACTAGCTCTACGTTACAGTTATAGCAGGTTTACAAGATCTACGTTACAGTTATAGCAGGTTTATTAGCTCTATGTTACAGTTATAGCAGGTTTACTAGCTCTACGTTACAGTTATAGCAGGTTTACTAGCTCTATGTTACAGTTATAGCAGGTTCCCTAGCTATACAATACTGTTTACGTTACAGCTTTAATATGTTTCTTAGTTATATATTCCACGCACAGCTAATCACTAAATAATATTTAGCATACATATCAGGAAAACTTTGTGACAATTACTTCAAACTTTCTTTTAAAAAATTTAGAAAATTTAAAACATACATGCCGAATTTTAAAATTAAAATTAGCTTTTCGCTAAATGATTTTGGTCTAATACAAAATAAACATATATACTTTACTCTAGTTTTATAATTGAAAACATTTAACACACTGCAATCAAACTTTCTGAAACTGTTTGACAATATTTGTATTCTGTGCTTTAGCTCATACTTTTGTACATTTTATTTGTATTCTGTGCTTTAGCTCATACTTTTCTACATTTTATTTGTATTCTGTGCTTTAGCTCATACTTTTCTACATTTTATTTGTATTCTGTGCTTTAGCTCATACTTTTGTACATTTTATTTGTATTCTGTGCTTTAGCTCATACTTTTGTACATTTTATTTGTATTCTGTGCTTTAGCTCATACTTTTCTACATTTTATTTGTATTCTGTGCTTTAGCTCATACTTTTCTACATTTTATTTGTATTCTGTGCTTTAGCTCATACTTTTGTACATTTTATTTGTATTCTGTGCTTTAGCTCATACTTTTGTACATTTTATTTGTATTCTGTGCTTTAGCTCATACTTTTGTACATTTTATTTGTATTCTGTGCTTTAGCTCATACTTTTCTACATTTTATTTGTATTCTGTGCTTTAGCTCATACTTTTGTACATTTTATTTGTATTCTGTGCTTTAGCTCATACTTTTGTACATTTTATTTGTATTCTGTGCTTTAGCTCATACTTTTCTACATTTTATTTGTATTCTGTGCTTTAGCTCATACTTTTGTACATTTTATTTGTATTCTGTGCTTTAGCTCATACTTTTCTACATTTTATTTGTATTCTGTGCTTTAGCTCATACTTTTCTACATTTTATTTGTATTCTGTGCTTTAGCTCATACTTTTCTACATTTTATTTGTATTCTGTGCTTTAGCTCATACTTTTGTACATTTTATTTGTATTCTGTGCTTTAGCTCATACTTTTCTACATTTTATTTGTATTCTGTGCTTTAGCTCATACTTTTGTACATTTTATTTGTATTCTGTGCTTTAGCTCATACTTTTCTACATTTTATTTGTATTCTGTGCTTTAGCTCATACTTTTGTACATTTTATTTGTATTCTGTGCTTTAGCTCATACTTTTGTACATTTTATTTGTATTCTGTGCTTTAGCTCATACTTTTGTACATTTTATTTGTATTCTGTGCTTTAGCTCATACTTTTCTACATTTTATTTGTATTCTGTGCTTTAGCTCATACTTTTCTACATTTTATTTGTATTCTGTGCTTTAGCTCATACTTTTCTACATTTTATTTGTATTCTGTGCTTTAGCTCATACTTTTCTACATTTTATTTGTATTCTGTGCTTTAGCTCATACTTTTCTACATTTTATTTGTATTCTGTGCTTTAGCTCATACTTTTCTACATTTTATTTGTATTCTGTGCTTCAGCTCATACTTTTCTACATTTTATTTGTTCTAAATCCTGTAATACTAATGTCGTTTACCTTTTTCAGTGCAGCTTTCCATAATATACTTTATTAGCGACCCTCTTCCCCCCCCCCCCCGATGTAAACTACCCATAATTTAATAGATCTATATTGTTAAAGCATGCCAGTCGGTTATTGTTGCCTGTTTGTCTGACTCGTGATCATTGCCACAGGAGACAATGGGATATTGAAATAATGAAATGTTAATGGAGTGAAGAAAATGAAACGCAGAATTCAGACTGTCTGTCTCTCACAGCTGAAATTTGTTTGTTGCTTAGCTTGCCATATTTTGCAATTATCTAATCTACATTATATATATATATATATATATATATATATATATATATATATATACACACTACACACACACACAAACACATATATTAGTGATGTTAATAATAGCTTTAGATGACAGAACTGATGTAATCATGTTGTATGTAATACACAACACCGATTCATTACATATCTCATACATCTTGCTTTTAAAAATAATTACGAATTTAATTCTACACAGTAATTGGACATTTTTAGGATGATCTACATTAGCTATGACACACTGGCCTACATAGAACTCATCAGTTCCAGCAGTTTTAAATTACACCCAATCTAGACTCAGCTGGACAGTTTCTATTTTTTTTTTCTGGCATCTCTACAATCACATCTTAATATGGTGAATGTTTGTGATATTATGTTTATTGTGTACATAACATATACGACTTAATGAATGTTTGTGATATTATGTTTATTGTGTACTTAAGATATACGACTTAATGAATTTTTGTGATATTATGTTTATTGTGTACATAACATATACGACTTAATGAATGTTTGTGATATTATGTTTATTGTGTACTTAAGATATACGACTTAATGAATTTTTGTGATATTATGTTTATTGTGTACGTAAGATATACCTTGATAAATGTTTGTGATATTATGTTTATTGTGTACGTAAGATATACCTTGATAAATGTTTGTGATATTATGTTTATTGTGTACGTAAGATATACCTTGATAAATGTTTGTGATATTATGTTTATTGTGTACGTAAGATATACCTTGATACATGTTTGTAATAGAACACTGTGTGACAATATTTTTCAGTGTTTCTTTGTGAGTCTTACTACCGGGCGAGCACGTACAATTAAACGTTTTGTTTAAACACATTTAATTCACTGAATTGTTTAGTGCTAGTACATAGACAACTGCACAATGCGACTACAAAATATTTTTTTTAACAAATGAACAAACATTTGAAACAAATCATGAAGAATTCAGAACATATTTCAATAAGACAAAACTAGAAAAAAAAATGTAAAAGTATACATTTGAACGTTTTTGTCTCTAGTGAAGGGAATCATCATCTCTAACCAAACGCCATATGTTGTATCCCATCATTGCTTCGTCACACCTTTCCTCATTATATTCATTCCGACTTTCCGTTGCCTATATATCTTGGTGAAAGCGCTCTCCATTTTCTTCACTGATGTCTCCCAAATTTGGTCTGAACAAATCCAAGAGCTCTGTTGCTGTCAATAAGTTCTTCGATGATACTGGTAAAGTTTTCTGCTTTACTCTTTCTAAGAAAATCAGTAACAACGGTTTTAAATCCAACCCAAGCTCTTCATTCTTCGTAAGTCGTAAGCTATACCATGATAAATTTTGTGATACTATGTTTATTGTGTACATAAAATATATTAGCACAATTTTGATGGACCACCCATTCCCCCTTGTCAAACGTAATAAAAAATAGTTTCAAAACTTCCTTCCAAATAAAAAGCACACAATATATCGATTTGTCCTCTCCTTCCCCAGTTACTGCAGAACCTCTTTACTAGTAATTAAATAAGACAAACAGAATTATCACTCAACTATCTTTTTGTATTTATTGCAACAACTGAAGTCGTTCATATAGACTTGGCCCCTGCACCACTGTCAGGCCGCCATTCTGATATAACATTACTCAATACAGAATACATCATAATATAATACAACACTGTAGAAACACTCGTAACATTGTATAGTGTTAGCATAAACACTTAATTTTACTTGTCTAATTGAATTTAATCACACCATTGTGTAGCTCTTGAATTATAAAGTCTACTGATGTGTGAAGTCCCTGCAAGGATGAGATGAAATTTCTTACATACTATACACTACTAATGGGACTGTTTTTATGGTGCCCTTCTTTCATTCCTGGAGATATAGCGGGGACTTTAACCACGACCTGAAATATTCATTAGTCTTCACGGGAGATCGAACCAGGGACCCACTGGTCGACAGCCGAGCGCTTTACCTCACAACCATCCCCCAAAGTATACTGTTAGCATATTTTTTTTTAGTTTTTTTTTCTGTTACATTATGAACGAAAATGTTATTAAATTTTTCCTAGCTTATGTAACATAGCCTACGACACCCCCCTTCCCTATAGTAAGGTATTAAACAGCTCCCCACAACCTACGTCCAAAATAATATTAAAAAGTGAGCAACCCCTTTAAATTATATGTTGCTGGGTTTGTGTGTGTGTAGGTAATTTTGTATGTGTGTTTGTATTTATGTGTGTATGTATATGTGTAAGTATGTGTGTATGTGTATGTATGCATATATGCAAGTGTTTGAATAGATATATATATGTGTATTGTATGTGCGTATGTGTTTGTATGTATGTATGCATGTGTTTGAATGTGTGTGTATATGTTTGTATGTATGTATGCATGTTTTTAAATGTGTGTGTTATTGTTTGTGTGCATGTTTGTGTATGTTTGTGTACGTATATGTGCACGTGTTTTATGTGTGTGTATGGATGTTAGTGTATGGATGTTTGTGTATGCGTAAATGTATTTGTTTATACGACCCTAACCCTCATATGTTTGTCTATGTATGTATGTTTGTGTGTGTTTGTCTATGTATGTATGTGCATATGTGTGTGTATGTATGTTTATCTATGTTGCTGAACTGTGTGTGCGTGTGTATGTGTGTTGTGTATGTATGTGTATATGTGTGTTTATTTGTGTGAGTGTGTATGTTTGTGCATGTGTTTTTTGTGCAGAAACCACAAATGAGACTAAATTTGATTACTTTTTAACACCTGTTGCTACAGTACATATCTGTGTTGAGTACACATTGTTCCTTAATCGTGCGGTAAATACATGTGTGAGTAAAGGTCTTGGATAAATGGTTGTTCATTAAATACATGGAGCTTCTCTACATTGATCTTTCATTAACGAGCATATTCAAACCATTCTATGTAGATCAAACCATTCTATGTAGATCAAACCATTCTATGTAGATCAAACAATTCTATGTGGATCAAACCATTCTATGTGGATCAAACCATTCTATGTAGATCCAACCATTCTATGTAGATCAAACCATTCTATGTGGATCAAACCATTCTATGTGGATCAAACCATTCAATGTGGATCAAACCATTCTATGTAGATCAAACCATTCTATGTAGATCAAACCATTCTATGTGGATCAAACCATTCTATGTAGATCAAACCATTCTATTTAGATCAAACGTCAAAGTCTATGCAATCCTGACACTAACGACCTTATGCAAGAGACATTCCATAATCTGTCTTGGACAGTGCCACAGTGGTTCCCAAACATTTGTAGACTACCGCTCCCTTTATTAAGAAAAAAAACACTCATCTCCCCAACCCCTCAACAGCCCCACCATCATGAACGTACACCTGTAACTTCGGTCGTTATGCGGGCTACCACTGCTATGCACTTTATTCCATTAAGAAACAGACGGGCAAAATGTGGACACAGTCTTATGGAAAGTGAAACAAAGCTTCTGTCTAAGCTTTCATGACCCACTTCTCACTTTTTTACTTTCATGACCCACTTTTCACTTTAGTACTTTCATAACCCGCTTAAATAATCTGTTCATGGTTCACTAGTACCTAAGACAACTAAATGTTGACGTAAAGTACATCCACCCTATCGACTACAACGATGTTATCATGTAAATCAATGGTCCACCCTGTAAACTACAAAGATATTATTGTGACGGTTCATTCCCCTCCACGTCCACTGCCCTCACATAAGAAGAAAAAACAAAATTCTTTTCCATAGAGCAGATCAGTGTGGCGACAACACAATGTGCACGACGGGCGCTGTGGTCTGGTCACGTACTTGTGGTACTCACCAACCTAGTACTTTGTATTGATGCGCCCAAATAAAAAAACGATTCAATGCATGTGTACAAATTAGAGGATAAGAAACAGTTTGATGTTTTATTACAAACAGACTTTATTTTCATGTGTGTACTTTGATGTTTTATTACAAACAGACTTTATTTTCATGTGTGTAGTGTGATGTTTTATTACAAACAGACTTTATTTTCATGTGTGTAGTGTGATGTTTTATTACAAACAGACTTTATTTTCATGTGTGTAGTGTGATGTTTTATTACAAACAGACTTTATTTTCATGTGTGTAGTGTGATGTTTTATTACAAACAGACTTTATTTTCATGTGTGTAGTGTGATGTTTTATTACAAACAGACTTAATTTTCATGTGTGTACTTTGATGTTTTATTACAAACAGACTTTATTTTCATGTGTGTAGTGTGATGTTTTATTACAAACAGACTTTATTTTCATGTGTGTAGTGTGATGTTTTATTACAAACAGACTTAATTTTCATGTGTGTACTTTGATGTTTTATTACAAACAGACTTTATTTTCATGTGTGTAGTTTGATGTTTTATTACAAACAGACTTTATTTTCATGTGTGTACTTTGATGTTTTATTACAAACAGACTTTATTTTCATGTGTGTACTTTGATGTTTTATTACAAACAGACTTAATTTTCATGTGTGTACTTTGATGTTTTATTACAAACAGACTTTATTTTCATGTGTGTAGTTTGATGTTTTATTACAAACAGACTTTATTTTTGTGTGTGTACTTTGATGTTTTATTACAAACAGACTTTTTTTTCATGTGTGTACTTTGGTGTTTTATTAAAAACAGACTTTATTTTCATGTGTGTAACTTGAAGATATTTTCTAACTGGAATTTTTTTTTCTTGTGATTTTCATTTCAACAATTAAGGAGAATACAAAGCTAATTTGACCTTGTAACTCAAAGTCCCCTTTCTATTTACTGATGCTTAGTATTCAGTGATCTTCAGCATCTCGTTAGTAGAGATTTATACCTGTCATTTTCTATCGTCTGGGTGTGTTTACTACCTGGAAGATTTAGCTCTTGTTACATTTACCGGAACATTCTCTTGAGCGATGAAATCTCACTCGTCGTCTCACTGACAATGACTTTAAAAAATTCAATGAGCTTTGTTATCCGATAATATGTAATCTACCTCTTTAGAATGTTCTGTATAAATACAAGGCCGGCCTTTCGAATAGCGGGGCCCAATTTAACGGATGCTTGCGAGGACCCTCTTCTAATTTTTTTTTTACAATAACAACTTTTACTATTCAGGCTAAATGTAAATTGCTGGGCCCCTGCCAGGCGCAGGGCCCAATTTGGAGCAATCTTGCAAATCGGCCTAAAGATGGCCCTGTATAAATAAATATCTGCCATCAACAATTAGATGTACTAAATCAACAGGTAAGACTGTTGTCAAAAGGAACTTGTAACACTTTATACAGTTTATCATTAAATAGCTTCAATAAACATAACATTCTCGTCAATGGAGGCAATTACAGGCAATTAATTTGGTGGAATGGTATGCTATTTAGGTGAGGTATTTGGTTTAGCTATTCAGCTTAGGTATTTGGTTAAGCTATTCAGTTGAGGTATGTGCAATACCTAATCAGCTGAGCTATGTGGTTTACCTAATCAGCTGAGGTATTTTGGTTAATAATTAGATGGCCAGCTACTCTTTCTATTTATTTCTCTTTATGTCAAAATACTTAACTTGAAATATTCAGTGGAAGCGAAAAGCAAGCATGTTTAAAAAACAACAACGTTAATTAAATATTACTTTTAAATGAAGACTTTGATAAACTATCATCTTGTAGTAATGAAACAATAAACAGACGTGAATACAATGTGAATGTATACATGGATACAGTGAAAAGATGAAATGTGATCAATTTTTAGAGCATTTTCGAAAAAAAATGCTCTATTGTCCCCGTTTTGTCTGTCTGTCTGTCTGTCCGTCTGTCCGTCATCACCCTAGATCTCAACAACCATAAGTCCTAGACCCATGATGTATATATCATTTTGTAGGTCTTGGCCTGCCAAGAAATGATTTTTTCCATTTCGCGATCTGACCTCTCAGGGCCGTAAATGGGGCCTTAGTACCGTTTTTTACTATATAAGCTATATTAATAAAGAGCGCCTATATCTCAACAACCATAAGTCCTAGACCCATGATGTATATATCATTTTGTAGGTCTTGGCCTGCCAAGTGTACATCAAAAGTTCATTTCGCGATTGGACCTCTGAGGGCCGGGCTTCAGGGCTCCTAAGGGGCTTATATATTATATATACACCTTGTACGTTCAATAACCCGTTCATTAGGTGCGAAATACTGCAGCACGTAGTTTCACCAAGATTTATTAAGAAACTCATCAAATGAAATAGTAAGCTTGTGTTCTGAGTTTAATTGAAAGTATCAGAGCTATGCAACAATTGACGGAGATTTCGGACGATTAAATGACTACAATTTCGAATGTTTTCAATTATGAGTCCTATTTCAGTAACCACAAACCACTAGTAGTTAGATTTAAGACAAAATATTTTTTTTCAAATATAAAGAAACGTCTTTATAATATTTTTTTACAGATATATGCATTACACAATCGAATTTATAAACATTTCCAAAATTTACAAATATTTACTGAAAGCTAACAAACGTACTGATACATAACATGAAAATGCGCTAACACGTCCTGTGTCCAGAATGGAACAGGCTTAATTGCTTGTTTGTATTCACTCACTCGCTTTTAAGTAATGTTGATTTAAGTAAAATATTTAAATGATGTAAGAAATTATTTTTTTTTATTTTATACTTAGTTCATATTAATAAAATCTAACATTTACAAGATTATCTTTTTTTACATTTTCATTGAATTCATTTTAATTTCTGAGTTAAACATGATCTGTCATGCTGCACACTGCAACATTAAGACTTAACCTTTTCACGCACCTCTGCACTTGTGCTGTGCTTTGTATATTGACGTTAGACATTATAATATCAAGGAAAATTTTTTTTCCTATTATTATAAGAATTACTAAACAGTAAAATCGTGCATTGTCGTATATAATCTATTTGCTTGTCAATTGTTCAGACTTTTTACTAAATTTGAACATGTCCTACAGTGAGTTACAAGATTGAGGACTGTTGAGGACCCCTATGAGGGTGCCCTTGGCTTGTCGCTAAGAGTATGAGGGCTGACTCGTATTTGTATTTGTGTTTCTACCACACACAGTCTCACCAGCAATTAAACGTAAAACAAGGGACGATGATCAATTCAACAAGTCGTGTGTACAACACCAAGAGATATTTATTTATACAAAGGCACCAGTCCGTAACAGGGATCTGGTGACTTATCATAAGCAAAGATAATTCAAACTGCAGCAAAATAATCCAATATGAAATGAATAAGGGGAACAATGACGTTATCGCTAGTTAACTCTCTCTCTCTATTTCCTTCTCACTGCTCTCAAACAGAGACACATCAATCGACTCGCTATCACTCAGTCCAATAGCGACTGGACAAGACCCCGCTTACCGGTCGAATGTCTATAAATCTATCTTACATTATTCAAACACTTTCTTCCACGTGACCCCTAGCCAATCAATTATAATATCTGTTTCTTTCAAATCAGGGGGTGGAGCCTAGATGGGGAGGGGGGGAGAAGTACGTCATACCGACAAAGACAGGAGTAACTGGACATCCACCCCTTTGTCGGCAGTTGACCAGGGCCGAGTGGTCAGGGAGAATCCCGCGAGGAATGTAACGTGTTTCTGTCAACCGCTGCCCCGTTCACCGTGAAGAGTTATTCTTCCCCGTTCCGCTGACCACCTGGCCGATGACGCAATTACGGGAGTGGGGTAAAAAGGGTGGAGCACTTGAGAACGGGAACGTATATTACAATACATGGTATAATATACGTCTAAATGTTATTAATACTATTAAGTCAAGGGTTGGAATAAAGGGGATGGTTTCGACAGATTAGTCACAACCCGTGACAAGGACACAGCCACAAACAAAAATCCAGTCACAGAAAGTGGAGCTAATTAAAAGCGTTAAACAAATATCAAATAAACGTGTTTACTACACTTTAGAGATGACAGAATGAGAGTCCTTAGTTATTTCATTGGTGAAACTTTTACTACTTATGGAAACTCGCCAAATGACGTGTAAACAAAACAAAACAAAACAAAAAACTATGAATACTCTCTAGACCAAAAGAAACAAAATTGAAAATAAACAAAACAATACATATATATATTTTTTTTGATAACTATAGTCCTACTCAGCGTCAAACCGCAGGGGGTCAGAGACAGATAAAATAAAAAAAAGTAGGACCAAATTCTTATCATTTCAGAATTTAACCCCCCCCCGTCCCCTCAGTAACTGTAGATATTGTCGGACTGGATTGTGTGCTACTTTCGGCCGTTTCTTACATGCATGTTATCCGGCGAGAAGTGCAAAGTCCTTCGGAAAGGTTCATCATCACCACCTCTGTATCCGGAGAGATGTGAATAAAATAAAACAAAACAACCTTTTCTCTGCATGCCTCTGGATTATTGGACTCGTTCAACTGATTTTAAGTCAACTTAGTAATAAGCCTTTTTAGAGCATTTTCGAAAAAAAAATGCTCTATTGTCCCCGTTTTGTCTGTCTGTCCGACATCACCCTAGATCTCAACAACCATAAGTCCTAGACCCATGATGTATATATCATTTTGTAGGTCTTGGCCTGCCATGTGTACATCAAAAGTTCATTTTGCGATAGGACCTCTCAGGGCCGGGCTTCAGAGCTCTTAAGGGGCTTATATATTATATATATGGCCCCATTCTACACCTTGTACGTTCAATAAACCATTCATTTGGTGCGAAATACTGCAGCACGTAGTTTCATCAAGATTTATTAAGAAACTCATCAAATGAAATAGTAAGCTTGTGTTCTGAGTTTAATTGAAAGTATCAGAGCTATGCAACAATTGACGGAGTTTTCGGACGATTAAATGACTACAATTTCAAATGTTTTCAATTATGAGTCCTATTTCAGTAACCACAAACCACTTGTAGTTAGATTTAAGAGAAAATAATTTTTTTTTCAAATATAAAGAAACGTCTTTATAATATTTTTTTTACAGATATATGCATTACACGATCGAATTTATAAACATTTCCGAAATTTACAAATATTTACTGAAAGCTAACAAACGTACTGATACATAACATGAAAATGCGCTAACACGTCCTGTGTCCAGAATGGAACAGGCTTAATTGCTTGTTTTATTTGTTTATTACGTAGCATTTAGAGCATATATCTAAGATTCAGTGTCAATTTCATTTAAACTGGAGTGTAGTAACACAGTTGTATTCGGATTTTATTTAAACTGGAGTGTAGTAACACAGTTGTAATCGGATATCATTTAAATTGGAGTGTAGTAACACAGTTGTAATCGGATATCATTAAGAGCGGCGTCAGGGTGCCACACATTCTCAAATCTGTCCTGGTTGTTGGCGTTGGACGTGTCGATTAAAAACCATTCCTGGGTGGCCGTCATATTGTTCACCTTCTGGCATGCCATCCCTATTCTGTACAAATAAAATGGTTTGCTAGTGGGCAGTGTGATGGGCGTGTCTTGATGGCCGTCAACTCGACAGCAGTAATATATCCTAGTGACCGTGTTGTAGACACCGTCTGGTACGGAGCCGGACACGACATCCTGCTCTGTGCCGTTGTCGTCAATTTCAATGTAGCCGGAGTTGAAACCACCTGGGCAGGTCCCGCCTTTCCTGTTGATGCAGTAGGAGCCTATGGGCCAGGCCGGTCCAGTGGACGCTGTGTCTACCATACAGAATCTCTGGAAGAAGTAATGGTCATTCCCTACAGTGGACAGGACAGGCTGGCCAAAGTGGGAGCCGGGAGAAACTTCGTCCATGTTCTGTTGTGACACGGTGTGGTGCCTGCGGTATCCTACTGTCCATTTTGTGGAGGTGGTGTCCTGTGGGCACCCAGTCTGAGGCTCGTATAGACCGTAGGTTCCGGTGGGCCACTGTAGCCCCACAGGGGTCGGGGTTGTTGCCGGTGGGAAAGTTGCTGAACTGCAACCGCAGCCAGAATTCTCTAGGGCACTAACTCTGGCAGTGAGCTGGTCATATTTCAGTGTGAGTTCATTGAGGGAACTAGTCGTGTTCCCCTTGATTTCTTCCAACAGAGTCAACTGAGAGATTTGATTCTCTCTAATGAGATTCAGGATGTCTGACAACTCCTGGTTCGTGTGGCTCTTGTGGGCCTCAAATTCCCTTCTGATTGCATCTGTTTCGTTCTTTACTATCTCTGACACTGTGGCCGAGGAGATAGGGGTCTCGGCTATTGTGACTGAAGGAGTTTTCTCAACGATGAAATCATTGATTGAGTTCAGGCCAATCAGCTCACATCTGTACACACCCAAGAGGTCAGGGGTCACCACATTCCAGGTCACCTGAAGATACGTAGTGTCCGGAGTAGCCAGAGACCCCTGGGCTGTTGCCCCACTGGTGACCGTCGGTTGTGGATTGCTGTCTGTCAATTCTGCTATCAGGGACCAGATACCATTGACCTGTTTGTCGATTCTAATACGCTGGACGCTGATGAAACTGGTCCCACTGGCGGAGCTGTATTTACATTCCAGACGGAGCGGACCAGGCGATTTGAAATCAATACTCTCTGGATCTGAGCTCAGCCAGTAGGAGTGAACAATGGTGGGTAACCAAGAAAATACAAACAAAACTATCCACTTCATTCTTGGTACAGTACTGTAGAATAAAATAATAGAATGCACTTGAATCAATGAAAGTATAACTGAGTGAATGTCATATATATTTTTAGGATTCTATTTCTAATTTATCTCATCAATTAAATTAATTGTGTATACAGAGTCGGTCTAAGGTATTTGAAAGCCCTTGTTTAAGAGTTCCAAAGATATATGCGGTTCCTTTGCAAAACTACCTGTTCGGGCTATCTTAGAATAAAATACAAAGATCTATACTCTGCGGGGGGAGGGGTGTTTCCTCTTGGTGGTTTTTTTATTATGATTCCTCTGGTGGTTCCTTTTGTTTATTTATTTATTTAAATTTACTCGTGGTTCTTTTTTGTTTATTTATTTATTTAATTATTTTTGGGGGGTGTTTTTTGTTTATTTATTTAATAAAATTATTGGTGAGGTTTCTTTTTTTGTTTTTTTGAATAAATTAATTTTACTCTTGTTTCTTATTTCTATTAGAATGACTCTCACTCTGTGGAGGGGAGGGGGCTCGTTGGTCTATCTATTAGAATGACTATGTGCCTACTTTCAGTTTTGTTTCTTCATGGCGAACATTAGTGTATCGAATTAGCGAAAACCTAACTCTCTAAATGATTTTGTTAACTCGTTCATCTTAAACATATATATATATATATATATATATATATATATATATATATATATATATATATATACAATTTTATTATCCGCCTAATTTGGAACATTAACAGAAGTACTTTTTGACTAAATCTCAGAAATAAAGGTATAAATGCTCTTTATTTTTAAAACTATACTTTGTACATTTTTACCACTTAAGAACAATTTATGTATTTTTTCTTTTTCTTTTTTCATAAATAAAATCTTTACTAGTTTATTTCAATTATTCTAAAGGGCCGACACAAATGGGAAGTAATACAAACACTTGGGCCCAACACAAATGGGAAGTAATACGAACACTTGGGCCCAAGCATATGGGGCCCAGCTATTTACTGATTTAGTTTGATTTGTTTAATTAGATACAGCGGAGAGAGGGGTGGAGGGGCGCCATGTTTATTGTGGGTGGGGCTAGATATAATTGCTGAGACCCTGCAACCTACAATTATGTCTATTTCAAACCTCTTACAATTGTGTCTGGCTATTAACTGTAAAAAGAACACATTTTGTATTGCTGGTTGTTAGTTATTATTAATAAGTTTATTAGTTTATTTCAAACTTCTGATGTCTATTTTAAGCTGCAGTTAATAACTAACATATTAAAACACTATATTCTAGTCTGACCTAGATGTTTTCTTATCACTTCAGTTCTGATTGGCATTTTTAATATAATAGTTTTATCAACTAAAGTTGAAATTTATTATAAATACAAACAAAATTCAATTTATAAACTGCACCAAACCAAATATTTATAAATGTAGACACAATGATATAATTAAACATAATTCTTAAACTTACTGTAGTTCCGTCTTGTATAATAATTCTGTAAGTAAAGTCTAGTTTACAGCAGGTCTAAAAATGTCGTCCTGTTGTCTTATCATTAACTTCCTGTCATGTATTTTAGTCATTTGATCCCAGTTTGTACCTAATCAACTCTCATCTCCGGAATCATGTTTTTTACACGTCGTTGTTTTCCTTTTTTTAAAATTTAAAACTATAAAGTTAAATTAATAAAAATAAAATTCACACAATGCCAAATGTTGAGTACAATGTATGTATGTCATCATCAATAAATTTATCTCGAGTCCACAAACATCTCTGTAAGTCTCTGGGCCTAGGTCCCGAAAGACGTAGTGGCTGTTAATATATATTCCATGAACAATGTAAATATTGTTGTATGTTCCATGAACAATGTAAATATTGTTGTATGTTCCATGAACAATGTAAATATTGTTGTATGTTCATGAACAATGTAAATATTGTCGTATGTTCCATGAACAATGTGAATATTGTTGTATTCCATGAACAATGTAAATATTGTTATATGTTTTATGAACAATGTAAATATTGTTGTATGTTCCATGGACAATGTGAATATTGTTGTATGTTCCATGAACAATGTAAATAACAATGTAAATAGTGTTGTATGTTCCATGGACACTGTAAATATTGTTTTATGTTCCATGAACAATGTAAATATTGTTGTATGTTCCATGGACACTGTAAATATTGTTGTATGTTCCATGAACAATGTTAATATTGTTGTATGTTCCATGGACAATGTGAATATTGTTGTATGTTCCATGAACAATGTAAATATTGTTGTATGTTCCATGAACAATCGAAATATTTTTGTATGTTTCATGAACAATGTAAAAATTGTTGATTTTTTACTTGATTCCTACTTTATCAGAGACGCGCAACATATTGTGAAACTGAAATTTATTCGAGTGAACGTGCATTAACTTGTAGTCCACAACAGTGAAATTGCGATACATTGAAATATTAAAAAAAAAAAAAATCCATTTACAGTCTGGTGATGAGTGAGTGTAATCGTTTGTCTAGTAGATTGTTTAGGTCAGATAATACATTTTACCATTAGATTCTTTAGGGAAAGAAAATATATTTCTAGGTATTACCATTATATTGTTTAGGAAAAAATACATTTCTAAGTATTACCATTAGATTGTTTAGGAAAGACAATACATTGCTAAGTATTACAATTATATTGTTTAGGAAAAAATACATTTCTAAGTATTACCATTAGATTGTTTAGGAAAGACAATACATTTCTAAGTATTACCATTATATCGTTTAGGAAAAAATACATTTCTATAAGTATTACCATTAGATTGTTTAGGAAAGACAATACATTTCTCAGCAGTTTTTCCCATTATTAACACATAATAAGACCTAACGAGACCTTGAATGTGCTTTAATAATATGTTGACTATTTTAGTAATTCATTTTTTCATTTTGATTATTGTCTTACCTGTGTTTACTTTGAAGGAAAGACAATACATTTCTGGAAGTTAAGACGCAATTCAAAATGTTCATGTTCAGGAAGTCACTGTTGAACCTGGTCTATGAATTGTTTATCTTAATGATGTATGGGGGCCCTTAATCAAAATAATGGTAAAAATGATTTAATCTGAACTCTACCAAAAAGATTCGACCTCATGGGTGATTCAATCTGTACAACAGCTGATGATATTGATCCATTGACTAATTCAGGGAAAAACAACAACAAAAAAAGTGATTTGATCACTTGAGTGATTCAATTTGAATAACAAATCGTTTTGATTCCATAGGCAACTCAACCTGAGCCGAGGTTTGATTTCACCAAATTGAATCAATGTGGAATCAAAATCGATCTTCACACGACAAACAAGTAAAAAAATGGAGAGAAATAGCCGCCCCCCTTGACACAAACCCCCTGAAAAGTGTTAGTGTTGCCCCCCATGACATGGGCCCCCAACGAAGAAGTAATGATGCCCCTATGACATGGACACCTGACAAGTGTTAATAATTACTCCAGGAAACATGGACCCCCTGACAAGTAATTAATATTTGTAACCATGACATGGACCCCTGACAAGTGTTAATGTTGCCTCCCATGACATGGACCGCTGAGCAAATATAAATGTTTTCACCCATGACATGGACCCCTGAAAAGTCTATCATGTTGCCCCCATGACACGGACCCCTGAAAAAGTCTTAATGTTGACCCCCATGACACGGACCCCTGACAAGTGTTAATGTTTGCCCCCATGAGCATGGACCCCTGACAAGTTTTAATGTTACTTTCCCCATGACATTGACCCCTGACAAGAGTTATTTGTTGCCTCCCCCATGACATGGACCCCTGACCAGTGTTGAAATGTTTTACTACAATACATGGACCCCCTGACAAGTGTTATTGTTGCCTACCCCAAGACATGGACCCCTGACATGTCTTAATGTTTGCCCCCCGGTGACACGGACCCCAGGCAAGTGTAAATGTTGCCTCACCTTTTTGACATGGACTCCTGACAAGTGTTAATGTTGCCTCCCCCATGACATAGACCCCTGACAGAGTGTTAATGTTGCCCCCCGTGACATGGACCCCTGACACGTGTTGTATGTTGCCTCACCCATGACATGGACCCCTGAAAAGTCTTAATGTTGCCCCCATGACACAGGGACCCCTGAAGGGTCTTAATGTTTGCCCCCATGACACGGACCCCTGACAAGTGTTAATGTTGCCCCCATGACATGGACCCCTGACAAGTTTTAATGTTACTTCCCCCATGACATTGACCCCTGACAAGTGTTATTGTTGCCTTACCTATGGCATGGACCCCTGACAAGTGTTAATGTTGCCCCCCAATACATGGACCCCTGACAAGTGTTATTGTTGCCTACCCCAAGACATGGACCCCTGACAAGTCTTAATGTTGCCCCCCAGGGCCACGGACCCCTGACCCAAGTGTTAATGTTGCCTCACCTTTGACATGGACTCCTGACAAGTGTTAATGTTGCTACCTTCATGACATGGACTCTGACAAGTGTTAATGTTGCCCCCATGACATGGACCCCCTGACAGAGTGTTAAACTTGCATCCCATGACCTGGACCCCTGACCAGTCTTAAATGTTGCCCCCATGGCCATGTGTTGAGCCCCTGACAAGTGTTAATGTTTGCCCCCATGACATGGACCCCTGACAAGTCGTTATTATGTTGCCCCCATGACATGGACCCCCTGACAGGTGTTAATGTTCCCCCCCATGACATGGACCCCTGACAAGTGTTAATGTAGCCCCCCGTGACATTTTGGACCCCTGACAAGTGTTAATGTTGCCTCCCATGACATGGACCCCTGACTAGTGTTAATTTTGCCCCCCATGACATGGATTCCCCCTTATCATCAGTATTAATGTTGCCCCCCATGACATGGACCCCCTGACAAATGTTAATGTTACTTCCCCCATGACATGGACACCTAACAGAGTGTAAATGATTTTCCCCATGACGCTGGACCCCTGACCCAGTGGTAATGTTGCCCCCATGACATGGACTCTGACAAGTGTTAATGTTGCCCCCCCCATGACATATGGACCCTGACAAGTGTTAATGTTGCCCCCACTGCGGCATGGACCCCTGACAAGTGTTAATGTTGCCTCCCCCATGACCTTTATGGACCCCTGACAAGTGTTAATGTTGCCCCCATGACGCTTGGACCCCTGACAGGAAATGACTAAATATTATTTACATGACATAGAGCCCTGACAGTTTTTAATGTTATTGCCCCCATGACATAGCCCGGACACCTGACAAGTGTTAATGTTTCCCC
>JAGDYQ010000006.1:15369775-15460558 GCA_021962125.1 Bulinus truncatus
ATATATGTATTGACCTGCTATTTCTTTCTTGCGTATAGTCACTTTGAAAAGTTAAGTAGGAATACAAAGATTAGTGTCGGAACATGATTAGGATTTGAATCCATGAGGTAAAGGTAACTAAGATAATTATCCCTTTCTGTTCATGTCAGAAATGTTAAGCCATTAATGTTAGATTTGTTAGTTTTTCATCAGTTGTTAGTTTTTCATCAGTTGTTGGATTCAAAATATTTTTTCTTGAATTCATTAATAAAGATTGAGAACTATAATGCATACGGATTATTAAAAAAAAACTTTTTTATTAATTTGTTCATGTGTGATTTTATTATGTAGTTTATATTTAATGTAAGCATTTTGTGTGTCACTATTTACAGGCCCTGAAAACATAATTATTTAATATTCAACTTAGAATTTTTTAATTGAAGGCCTTCGTTACATAAGCTAGGCCTGTGAAGTTTGTTTTAATTCCAATGACAATCCTATTGCTACTTATTTAAAAAAAAAAATCTCTGTACTATTTGTTTTTTTTTTCTGTATGTAATTGATATTGTTACAGCACATCTAGCTACCAAAAGACAATGAAGTCATCTATGCATATGTTTGTATTTATTTGATACTTTTGTGTTGTCAATATCTCTGGTGTTTGCTGTATTTAGTCCTTGACTTTCGTACAATTCACCTAGTGACATACTGCACTGTAGAGAACATTTCCAATTCTGTTCTACTGTATACAATATATCATGCAGAAATCTCATCACTTTTTATAGAAAATCCTCAAATAATGACTTTAGAAAATGCCGCCATTTTTGTTATTTTCCTTTTTATCTATGTAGTAGCTTAATGTTGTTACACAGAATAATGTACAAATATGGCGGATTTGGGGAAAAGTCAATTAAAATAGATGATGTGCATTCTGTATAATTTATATTCTGTAGTCTGCTCTATTGCAATGCTTTACTCTATGTGTTCTATCTGTATGTATTCAGTGTGCCACACATATTTCAATGTATATGTACTATGTACACGACAGTTGTTGTCAGAATAGATCATTATCATGAGATGATAGACAATAAAATATAGTATTGGACTTCAGTGTTAATGGTCATTGGTCATTCGTGTTATTCTTTGGTTATTGTTGTTCTGTTTTAATTTAAAACTCGCTGCTATTGAATGAAGTGATTTGTTACTCCATTTTTTAAAGTTTTTGGCCTAGTTCTTTATGAGTGAGATATTAATTACATCTTATCAACCACTAATGGGATGGTGCAATTTCATCTTCCTTTGACAATAGTGCAGTCTCCATCGCGGTTGAAGCGGCAGACCCCCCCCCACTTCCCCCCATAGAATCGTCCTGTGAAGATTGATATACAGCTTTCCTTAAAGGCTTATCACCCCAGTCGCACTAGAGAGACAGGTGACAGGGTACACGTCCACGATTTCCCAACTAATGTCACGTTTTAGCTTGGTGGACTTGGTAACTTTCACGAGGACCTGAAACAATCGTAAGGCTCGAACCCGGGACTTTCAGTTCGGCTGTAGAGCTCCAACACTGCACACACCATCCGTCCCCCATTTTGTCTGTCTAAACCAAGAGTGATCCTCAGGCTCAATGTGTTTGATAGACATTTGATATCACTGACAGGTAGTCAGGGCCATCTGACAAACATTTGATATCACTGACAGGTAGTCAGGGCCATCTGACAAACATTTGATATCACTGACAGGTAGTCAGGGCCATCTGACAAACATTTGATATCACTGACAGGTAGTCAGGGCCATCTGACAAATATTTGATATCACTGACAGGTAGTCAGGGCCATCTGACAAACATTTGATATCAATGACAGGTAGTCAGGGCCATCTGACAAATATTTGATATCACTGACAGGTAGTCAGGGCCATCTGACAAATATTTGATATCACTGACAGGTAGTCAGGGCCATCTGACAAACATTTGATATCAATGACAGGTAGTCAGGGCCATCTGACAAATATTTGATATCACTGACAGGTAGTCAGGGCCATCTGACAAATATTTGATATCACTGACAGGTAGTCAGGGCCATCTGACAAACATTTGATATCAATGACAGGTAGTCAGGGCCATCTGACAAACATTTGATATCAATGGCAGGTAGTCAAGGCCATCTGACAAACATTTAATATCACTGACAGGTAGTCAGGGCCATCTGACAAACATTTGATCTCATCACTGACAGGTAGTCAGGGCCATCTGACAAACATTTGATATCACTGACAGGTATTCAGGGCCATCTGACAAACATTTGATATCATCACTGACAGGTAGTCAGGGCCATCTGACAAACATTTGATATCAATGGCAGGTAGTCAGGGCCATCTGACAAACATTTGATATCAATGACAGGTAGTCAGCGCCATCTGACAAACATTTGATATCAATGACAGGTAGTCAGGGCCATCTGACAAACATTTGATATCACTGACAGGGAGTCATGGCCATCTGACGAACATTTGATATCAATGACAGGTAGTCAGGGCCATCTGACAAACATTTAATATCACTGACAGGTAGTCAGGACCATCTGACAAACATTTGATATCACTGACAGGTAGTCAGGGCCATCTGACAAACATTTGATATCATCACTGACAGGTAGTCAGGGCCATCTGACAAACATTTGATATCACTGACAGGTATTCAGGGCCATCTGACAAACATTTGATATCATCACTGACAGGTAGTCAGGGCCAACTGACAAACATTTGATATCAATGGCAGGTAGTCAGGGCCATCTGACAAACATTTGATATCAATGACAGGTAGTCAGCGCCATCTGACAAACATTTGATATCAATGACAGGTAGTCAGGGCCATCTGACAAACATTTGATATCACTGACAGGGAGTCATGGCCATCTGACGAATATTTGATATCAATGACAGGTAGTCAGGACCATCTGACAAACATTTAATATCACTCACAGGTAGTCAGGGCCATCTGACAAACATTTGATATCACTGACAAGTAGTCAGGACCATCTGACAAACATTTGATATCACTGACAGGTAGTCAGGGCCATCTGACAAACATTTGATCTCATCACTGACAGGTAGTCAGGGCCATCTGACAAACATTTGATATCACTGACAGGTATTCAGGGCCATCTGACAAACATTTGATATCATCACTGACAGGTAGTCAGGGCCATCTGACAAACATTTGATCTCATCACTGACAGGTAGTCAGGGCCATCTGACAAACATTTGATATCACTGACAGGTATTCAGGGCCATCTGACAAACATTTGATATCATCACTGACAGGTAGTCAGGGCCATCTGACAAACATTTGATATCAATGGCAGGTAGTCAGGGCCATCTGACAAACATTTGATATCAATGACAGGTAGTCAGCGCCATCTGACAAACATTTGATATCAATGACAGGTAGTCAGGGCCATCTGACAAACATTTGATATCACTGACAGGGAGTCATGGCCATCTGACGAACATTTGATATCAATGACAGGTAGTCAGGACCATCTGACAAACATTTAATATCACTCACAGGTAGTCAGGGCCATCTGACAAACATTTGATATCACTGACAAGTAGTCAGGACCATCTGACAAACATTTGATATCACTGACAGGTAGTCAGGGCCATCTGACAAACATTTGATATCATCATTGACAGGTAGTAAGGGCCATCTGACAAACATTTGATATCACTGACAGGTAGTAAGGGCCATCTGACAAACATTTGATATCATCATTGACAGGTAATAAGGGCCATCTGATAAACATTTGATATCATCATCTGACAAACCTGGGAGTTTTGGTTTCTACAATAACTCAAAGCTGTGAACTATAAATCTTAATTTACATGTGATGCCAGGGCATGGCTTACAAAATATTTCACTTTGTTTTATCTTAATAAGTATTCAGTCAGATAAAGGTGTTTACATTGATCAACACCTGCTCAGTTTCAAACTGAACCGTCTCTAGAAGTTATCACTTTTTAACCTTCGTGCACCAATAGTCACCTTATCCCCCACTTCTCACTATTTAGACCACAAAAAAAAGATAATCAGATAAGTATTTCTTCACTGACATAAGAAAACAAATGTCTCCAAATGTTTCATGGCTGCATTGAACGTGTTGAGTACACATAACAAGTAAGATGCAGTCTGTAGGTAGATTGCTATGACGTGTGTCTACAATTTATACAGCCAGATATGCCGCTGAGTGCTGATCACTTAAAATTTAGATAAAAGCCATTATTTCGTCCCTGTAGCCAAATCTGAAACATAATCAGCTTGTTCCTTCACTAATGAGGTCATTTAATAAACTGATACTTGATGGTGAACGAATGTACTCATTATTATTGTTTGACTTAAATGTACACTGCATTGTTAATTGACTTCATTACCTGTAGGTATTATCACACTGTTTGTATTGTTTAATTACTTCATTACCTGTAGGTAGTACTACACTGTGTCCCTTGATACTGGCTACTGCATGGTACATTCTCTACCAGGGGTGGCTACTGACTACTGCATGGTACATTCTCTACCAGGGTTGGCTACTGACTACTGCATGGTACATTCTCTACCAGGGTTGGCTCACCTTGATACTGACTATTGCATGGTACATTCTCTACCAGGGTTGGCTACCTTGATACTACTGCATGGTACATTCTCTACCAGGGTTGGCTCACCTTGATACTGACTATTGCATGGTACATTCTCTACCAGGGTTGGCTACTGACTACTGCATGGTACATTCTCTACCAGGGTTGGCTCACCTTGATACTGACTATTGCATGCTATATTCTCTACCAGGGGTGGCTACTGACTACTGTATGGTACATTCTCTACCAGGTGTGGCTACTGACTACTGTTTGGTAGATTCTCTACCATGGGTGGCTACTGACTACTGCATGGTACATTCTCTACCAGGGGTGGCTACTGACTACTGCATGGTACATTCTCTACCAGGGGTGGCTACTGACTACTGCATGGTACATTCTCTACCAGGGGTCCTCAGGTTGATGAGATCAGTCCTCCAGTTTATTATATTGTAAAAAATTGTTTTTAAAGAGCCGCTCCCTTGCAATGTTTTGAAAATTTACTTCAGAGAAGTGAAACAGAATTAGTTTTAAAAAAAAATAGCTAAACATAATTATTTACACATAACTAATTAAACAAAAGTAGTTAAACAGAACTGGTTAAACAAAAGTAGTCAAACAGAAGGAGTTAAACAAAAAGAGTTAAACAATAGAAAATCTTGACTCATTGAGAGCACAAAAACTCCGCATTTGACCAACCTGAACTATACTCATTAATGAGCCGGTCTATTGAATGAGTAATAGATCGAATCTATTTGAATTATAGACACTTTGATCTATACTATTCATAGAAAATGGTAATCCAGCCTGCGTTTTATTTTTAAACTGTGCAATAAAATATTTATATTAAGCCGACAAATGTGGACATTTACATTTGTAAAGCCGACTAGGATTTACACGTTTATTACACGGCTATTAACACGTGTATGTCCGATTAGCTTGGCTATTTACAGATTGTAACATGTTTACATTTGTTTATATACAACCGGCCAAGATATCACACTCAGTATCTAAATATTAAGAAACTTTTTTTTTGTATGTGTTTGTTTTGGATGATGCAATAAACGACTGAATCAGTGAGATAAACATGAGAGTAAGGGAAACAATTGTGCCTTGGAAGGCGAACTAGGTTACACCCTACAGTGGCACTTCATTAAGTTCACTGTGACCCACAATTAGGGCGGCGCAACATTATACAGCAAACATGTTATCAACCAATCATCGTGAATGGTATCACGTGGTTACCTGCTTGACTTCTGTCAGTTAAAAATTGTGTGATTTTATTTGTATTATCAAAAGACAACTAATGTAGAGACAGACTAATGTAGACACAGACTAATGTAGAAACAGACTAATGTAGAAACAGATGAATGTAGAAACAGATGAATGTAGAAACAGATGAATGTAGAAACAAGTAAATATACAAACAGATTAATGTATAAACAGATTAATGTTCAAATAGATTAATGTAGTAACAAGCAAGTGTACAGATTAATGTAGAAACAAACTAATATACTTACAGATTAATATAGAAACAGTCTAATGTACTTACAGATTAATGTAGAAACAGACTAATATACTTACAGATTAATGTAGAAACAGACTAATATACTTACAGATTAATGTAGAAACAGACTAATATACTTACAGATTAATGTAGAAACAGTCTAATGTACTTACAGATTAAGGTACAAAAAAAAGATTAATGTACAAACAGATTAATTTACAGATTCATGTAGAAACAGACTAATGTAAAAACAGACTAATGAAGAAACAGATTTAAAGCACAAACGGATTAAATGGTGGACGCGTGCCCTGTTCCCCAACGTTGGAAGGGAACCTGAAAAAGGCCCATATGTACTTCTGTATTATTTTCCTAGTTTTTTTTTTTGAAGTTTAAATTTTCTTCTGCGTATCAAACGACCTTAATCTTCTTGTGTGTATGAGTAGGCATAAAGTAGCACACCTAGCTCTCTGTGTGTATGAGTGGACATAAAGTAGCCCACCTAGCTCTCTGTGTGTATGAGTAGGCATAAAGTAGCCCACCTAGCTCTATGTGTGTATGAGTAGGCATAAAGTAGCCCACCTAGGTCTCTGTTCTACAACGTGCGAAGGCTTGGAAAAGTTCTTATAGCCCGTAAATTAAAATTTTTATGATTAAAGTTAAATACAAGTAAAGATAATTTATATAAAAATGTGTATGATATTGTTGTTTTTTTAAATTACTTTTTAATGCTTTTTGTTCAAGTTATTATTTTTTTTTCTTTTTAGTTTTGAAGGAATTAAACTTTCTTATGTTTGCAGACGCATTTTATTCAATTCTATTTGGTAAGCCCTTATAAGTTTATGTCACGCTTTTCTGCGTCGGTGTTATGCATCGGATTTATTTTGACATGATAATCTCAAGTCGCATTTTCCCCATTTCAAACATTACTAAAAACGCATTAGCTTCGTAATTCAACAAGATTTTAATTCATGGACTTGAACTGATTCTAATCATGTATTGTAATGTAGAATATGTGACTTAGTTGCGCCTTCTCACTAAAAAAAGAAAAGCACCCTTAAAAAAAGTTACAAGATTTAATGAACTACATGTATTAGTTCAAGATTTAATGAACTACATGTATTAGTTCAAGATTTAATGAACTACATGTATTAGTTCAAGATTTAATGAACTACATGTATTAGTTCAAATAATAAATAAAATAAAAAATTATGAAAAAGTATATAGAGTCGGTATTGACAACTGAGTTAGTAAAGTTAGTGACGGCAACAATATCGATAAAAAGATACTGACTAGAGCCGTTCTTAGGCAGGGCCCAAGGAAAAGACATCCTGAAATATTTTGGGGACCATTGTCAGGGACATCCTGAAATATTTAGTGGACCATTGTCAGGGACATCATGAAATATTTAGTGGGCCATTGTCAGGGACATCATGAAATATTTAGTGGACCATTGTCAGGGACATCCTGACATATTTAGTGGGCCATTGTCAGGGACATCCTGAAATATTTTAGTGTGCCATTGTCAGGGACATCCTGAAATATTAGTGGACCATTGTCAGGGACATCCTGAAATATTAGTGGGCCATTGTCAGGGACATCCTGAAATATTTAGTGGGCCATTGTCAGGGACATCCTGAAATATTTAGTGGACCATTGTCAGGGACATTCTGAAATAGTTGCGGACCCTAAGCAGAAATAGATTGTCCCACTGTACCAATGTCACTTGCATTAAAAAGACGTTAAGTAGGTCATTCCTCTGAATCAATGTTTACCGTTCCAAAAATCAAAAGCCTGGTCTCAAACTAGTGTTTACCAAGTCACCTGTGAGATCATGTGACCATATAATCTATATATCAAATATACAGTTGGTTCTGTTGTATTTTTGAAATGACAAAATAAAAAAATCAAAATATTTAGACATACTATGTCTTCAAAGTTTATTGGTTGGTAAAATCAAACAAGGTATACTGTAAACAATCTTTCACGCTCAATTAATTTATAATCTGTAAAAATAATCCATATTGGCGTTCAGAATAGTTTTAAGTTAATATAGTTTGAATAAATATCTCTATGATCTTTGAAATTATTTTTTTTTAATATTTTTTATTTATTTTAGATTATGAATTCAACAAGTAAACACTCCATACAGTATAATAGACAATAGTCATTATCGTACAATATCTAATCTGTGTTATCGTATGGTGTAAAACTTCACCTTGTATTACATGCAATGGTGACAGGCCCGTAGCCAGGTCAAAGTAAGCAGGGAGGCACCAATACCCAGCAAGGGGGCACCTTTACTTTTTCTTTATTTTTTTCTTCTTTTTCTTCTTTTTTTAAGCGGGGGGGGGGCACTACACACCTGGCTACGGGGCTGTGTGTTGACACTAGGAGGTGCGGGGGGTGCGGTCCGCACCAGGTCACACCATTTTAGGGGTGACACCTAAATTAACATTTCTAAATTTCATAGCAGAAAAAAATCGGTATAGTCAGTTTTATTATATAAATCATAGTTAAAAACAGTCATTTAATCGTCCGAAAACTCCGTCAATTGTTGCATAGCTCTGATACTTTCAATTAAACTCAGAAAACAATCTTACCATTTCATTTGATGAGTTTCTTAATAAATCTTGGTGAAACTACGTGCTGCATTATTTCGCACCAAATGAACTTTTGATGTACACATGGCAGGCCAAGACCTACAAAATGATATATACATCATGGGTCTAGGACTTTAGTTGCTGAGATATAGCGCTCCTTTATTAATATAGCTTATATAGTAAAAAACGGTACTAAGGCCCCTTTTACGGCCCTGAGAGGTCAGATCGCGAAATGAAAAAAAGTCATTTCTTGGCAGGCCAAGACCTACAAAATGATATATACATCATGGGTCTAGGACTTATGGTTGTTGAGATCTCGGACGGACAGACAAAACGGGGACAATAGAGCATTTTTTTTTCGAAAATGCTCTAAAAAGACGGCTGACACCAACCATAGTGACGTCACTGATTACATTTGGATAAATCGTAAAAAGTAAAGCTTTACTCAAGATGTCAAGTTACTTAAATATTGTATTATTATAGTCTTTACAATGTATATTTCTAGTTTTCTTAGTTAAAGTCATTGGATTTAAGTAGATGAACTGAGGAAAATATTTAATGGTATCACTTTATTGAGCACCTTGGCTTGCAAGCTGGTTGTTAATAAAATGCATTTTAATGCACGGCAAACGTTTTTGATTTCCATGGTGTTTTCCAAGGGTCCATTTTTAATTATTCCAGCGTTTAAGAAAGCGACAGTATGGTAGTTCACATTCCGCACAACAACATGTACGGTTGTATTTCTCATTCCCCACAACATGTACGGTTGTATTTCTCATTCCCCACAACAACATGTACGGTTGTATTTCTCATTCCCCACAACAACATGTACGGTTGTATTTCTCATTCCCCACAACAACATGTACGGTTGTATTTCTCATTCCCCACAACTACATGTACGGTTGTATTTCTCATTCCCCACAACAACATGTACGGTTGTATTTCTCATTCCCCACAACATGTACGGTTGTATTTCTCATTCCCCACAACAACATGTACGGTTGTATTTCTCATTCCCCACAACATGTACGGTTGTATTTCTCATTCCCCACAACAACATGTACGGTTGTATTTCTCATTCCCCACAACATGTACGGTTGTATTTCTCATTCCCCACAACAACATGTACGGTTGTATTGCTCATTCCCCACAACAACATGTACGGTTGTATTTCTCATTCCCCACAACAACATGTACGGTTGTATTGCTCATTCCCCACAACAACATGTACGGTTGTATTTCTCATTCCCCACAACAACATGTACGGTTGTATTTCTCATTCCCCACAACAACATGTACGGCTGTAGCTCACATTCACCACAACAACATGTACAGTTGTATTTCTCATTCCCCACAACATAGACGGTTGTATTTCTCATTCCCCACAACAACATGTACTGTTGTTCTCATTCCCCACAACAACATGTACGGTTGTAGCTAACATTCCCCCACAACAACATGTACGGTTGTATTTCTCATTCCCTACAACATGTACGTTTGTAGCTCACATTCCCCACATTATTTCCTTTCAATCCTAAATAACTGTTTTATGACAAACAGTATGCGTCTCACTTACTCTTGTCTGATGGAATAGAACAGCATTATCAATTATTTGTAATGTCTTATCCACTTTCTGATTATTTTTATTCTTGCTGTTAATTTAAAGAGATTTTTTTAGCTCATCTCTCAATGGGCGTTAACACATGCCTAGTTAATGACACTTTCAACACAACTCAAAATAAAATCTGCTTCTCCCATATTTACAAGCGGTCAACGCCCAGTTACCATCTCCAATTTAAGTTGTAAGAAAATGAAAACGTACTTTCCTCTATTATATGATATTTGCCCCCTCCCTACAGTCAACGAACTCTGACCTCATCTAATTTCAATATTATTTGCTCTCGTGTCTGCTGCCCCTGCATTGTGTCAACACAGCAGTTACCTCCCACCTTTTAGCCAACCTTTTGAAAATTTGGGTAGTGTCGTACAGAACTTACAGAACAACAATAGACTGGCGGTGCACAGAGAGTATCGTGAGAAAAAAACTCGTATACAGTTTACATTACGGCTGATATGGAGAGATGGACATTACACCCGCACGCACGTTGAGCCAGTGTTGTTGTTGGATGTGTGGCTCAAATGTCGTACGTAGTCTGTGTGGCTCAAATGTCATAAGTAGTCTGTGTGGCTCAAATGACATAAGTAGTCTGTGTGGATAACAAACTTGGAGTAATCTATTTATTTCGTGAAATTTCGTGGCATCTGTGATATGAAATCTTTATTACTGGCTAGACATTACCTTTCTGACAAACAGGTGAGTCTTACAAGTCTAGGATTACTTATCACACACACAAACACGCAGCCAAACATACACACACACGCACAATTTAGACAGTTTATATTGTATACATTTTTAGTGGCTTGATTTATTATGTATAGTAGCTTGCATTATGTGCTTGAGGAGACATTATAGAACATCTTTTTAAAGTGGTTGTATAGCGAGATAGTTCAGTTCAAATAACATTGTGAACTCAGGGAGATAAAATGTTAGGAATGTTCAGGACTTGAGTGTAGAGACCTACTGCTTCACAGAGACGTGCTGGCCCACAGAGATCTACTGACCTACAGAGACCTACTAGCCCATAGAGACATGAAGGCCCACAGAGACCTGCTGGCCCACACATACATGCTGGCCCACAGAGACCTACTGGCCCACAGAGACATGCAGGCCCACAGAGACCTACTGGCCCTCAGATACATGCTGGCCCACAGAGACGTGCTGGCCCACAGAGACCTACTGACCTACAGAGACCTACTGGCCCACAGATACATGCTGGCCCACAAAGACGTGCTGGCCCACAGAGACCTACTGACCTACAGAGACCTACTGGCCCATAGAGACATGCTGGCCCACAGAGACGTGCTGGCCCACAGAGACCTACTGACCTACAGAGACCTACTGGCCCATAGAGACATGAAGGCCCACAGAGACCTACTGGCCCCCAGAGACATGCAGGCCCACAGAGACCTACTGGCCCACAGATACATGCTGACCCACAGAGACCTACTGACCTACAGAGACCTACTGGCCCATAGAGACATGCTGGCCCACAGAGACCTACTGGCCCACAGAGACCTACTGGCCCTCAGAGACATGCTGGCCCACAGAGACCTACTGACCTACTGGCCCACAGAGACGTGCTGGCCCACAGAGACGTGCTGACCTACAGAGACCTACTGGCCCACAGAGACATACTGACCTACAGAGACCTACTGGCCCACAGAGACATGCAGGCCCTCAGAGACGTGCTGGCTCACAGATACATGCTGGCCCACAGAGACCTACTGACCTACAGAGACCTACTGGCCCACAAAGAAATGCAGGCCCACAGAGACGTGCTGGCCCACAGAGACCTACTGACCTACAGAGACCTACTGGCCCATAGAGACATGAAGGCCCACAGAGACCTACTGGCCCCCAGAGACATGCAGGCCCACAGAGACCTACTGGCCCACAGATACATGCTGGCCCACAGAGACGTGCTGACCCACAGAGACCTACTGACCTACAGAGACCTACTGGCCCATAGAGACATGCTGGCCCACAGAGACCTACTGGCCCACAGAGACCTACTGGCCCTCAGAGACATGCTGGCCCACAGAGACCTACTGACCTACTGAGACCTACTGGCCCACAGAGACGTGCTGGCCCACAGAGACGTGCTGACCTACAGAGACCTACTGGCCCACAGAGACCTACTGACCTACAGAGACCTACTGGCCCACAGAGACATGCAGGCCCTCAGAGACGTGCTGGCTCACAGATACATGCTGGCCCACAGAGACCTACTGACCTACAGAGACCTACTGGCCCACAAAGAAATGCAGGCCCACAGAGACGTGCTGGCCCACAGAGACATGCAGGCCCACAGAGACCTACTGGCCCATAGAGACATGAAGGCCCACAGAGACCTGCTGGCCCACAGAGACCTGCTGGCCCACAATTCGTGCTGGTCGGCACCACGTGACAATCACTAGTTGTGAACCTTTTTAGTTGAGAATACATTTAAATAATATATATATATATATATATATATTTTTATATATATAACAAATATAAGTATCACATTTCATACAAAACTTTCATTAATAAAAAAGGGTTATTAAATGTGATTATATGTGATACGTAAACAGTATTCATCTTTTTGTATGGGCCTATACAATGTTTAACTAACAATACAATGTTTAACTAACTATACAATGTTTAGCTAACTGTACAATGTTTAACTAACTATACAATGTTTAACTAACTAAACAATGTTTAACTAACTATACAATGTTTAACTAACTATACAATGTTTAACTAACTATACAATGTTTAGCTAACTGTACAATGTTTAACTAACTATACAATGTTTAACTAACTATACAATGTTTAGCTAACTGTACAATGTTTAACTAACTATACAATGTTTAACTAACTAAACAATGTTTAACTAACTATACAATGTTTAACTAACTATACAATGTTTAACTAACTATACAATGTTTAGCTAACTGTACAATGTTTAACTAACTATACAATGTTTAAGTAACTAAACAATGTTTAACTAACTATACAATGTTTAACTAACTATACAATGTTTAACTAACTATACAATGTTTAACTAACTATACAATATTGAACTTATTATTTCAACTTTAATAGCAGCACAAATCCTTTTGAAACCGCCAAAACTGGTGGGAAAACTGCCAATCTAACTACATTGTGGTTCTCACACTACGACACACTACGTCACAGTTTTTAAAATCGCGACCCGCCATAACCCCCCCCCCACACACACACACACACACACTTATATTCATAATTTCTCGAACCTTTATTCATACATTTTTACTAGCTCTATGTTACAATTATATCAGGTTTACTAGCTCTACGTTTCAGTTATAGCAGGTTTACTAGCTCTATGTTACAGTTATAGCAGGTTTACTAGCTCTACGTTACAGTTACAGCAGATTTAGTATCTCTACGTTACAGTTAGAGCAGGTTTACTAGCTCTACGTTACAGTTATAGAAGGTTTACTAGCTCTACGTTACAGTTATAGCAGGTTTACTAGCTCTATGTTACAGTTATAGCAGGTTTACTAGCTCTACGTTACAGTTACAGCAGATTTAGTATCTCTACGTTACAGTTAGAGCAGGTTTACTAGCTCTACGTTACAGTTATAGAAGGTTTACTAGCTCTACGTTACAGTTATAGCAGGTTTACTAGCTCTATGTTACAGTTACAGAAGGTTTACTAGCTCTCTGTTACAGTTATAGCAGGTTTACTAGCTCTATGTTACAGTTTTAGCAGGTTCCCTAGCTATAAAATACTGTTTACGTTACAGCTTTAATATGTTTCATAGTTATATATTCCATGCACAGCTAATCACTAAATAATATTTAGCATACATATCAGGAAAACTTTGTGACAATTACTTCAAACTTTCTTTTAAAAAATTTAGAAAATTTAAAACATACATGCTGGATTAAAAAAAAAAAAGCTTTTCGCTAAATGATTTTGGTCTAATATAAACTAAACATATATACATTACTCTAGTTTTATAATTGAAAACATTTAACACACTGCAATCTAACTTTCTGAAACTGTTTGACAATATTTGTAGTCTGTGCTTTAATTCATACTTTTCTACATTTTATTTGTTCTAAATCCTGTAATACTAATGTCGTTTATCTTTTTCAGTGCAGCATTCCATAATATACTTTATTAGCACCCCCCTCTCCCCCCCCCCCACCCTCCCGGTGTAAACTACCCATAATTTAATAGATCTATATTGTTAAAAGCATGCCAGTCGGTTATTGTTGCCTGTTTGTCTGACTCGTGATCATTGCCACAGGAGACAATGGGATATTGAAATAATGAAATGTTAATGGAGTGAAGAAAATGAAACGCAGAATTCAGACTGTCTGTCTCTCACAGCTGAAATTTGTTTGTTGCTTAGCTTGCCATATTTTGCAATTATCTAACCTACATTATATATATATATATATATATATATATATATATATATATATATATATATTCCCGCACTACACACACAAACACATATATTAGTGATGTCAATAATACAGAACTGATGTGATCATGCTGTATGTAATACACAACACCGATTCATTATATATCTCATACATCTTGTTTTTAAAAATAATTACAAATTTTATTCTACGCAGTAATTAGACATTTTAGGATGATCTACATTAGCTATGACACACTGGCCTACATAGAACTCATCAGTTCCAGCAGTTTTAAATTTACACCCAATCTAGACTCAGCTGTTGACTGGACAGTTTCTATTTCTTTTCTGGCATCTCATACAATCACAACTTAATATGATGGATGTTTGTGATATTGTGTTTATTGTATACATAAGATATACGACTTAATGAATTTTTGTGATATTATGTTTATTGTGTACATAAGATATACCTTGATAAATGTTTATAATAGAAAACTATGTGACAATATTTTGCAAAAGTTATTTTTTTTGGCTGCATTTTTCAGTGTTTATGAGGTTAGACTCTCCCGATGATCGTGCAATTAAACGTTTTGTTAAAACACATTGAATTCACTGAATTGTTTAGTGCTAGTACATAGACAACTGCACAATGCGACTACAAAATATTTTTTTTTACCAAATGAACATACATTTGAATCAATTATGAAGAATTCAGAACATATTTCAATAAGACAAAACTAGAAAAAAAAATTTAAAAGTATACATTTGAACGTTTTTGTCTCTAGTGAAGGGAATCATCATCTCTAACCAAACTCCAGATGTAGTCTCCCATCATTGCTTCCTCACACCTTTCCTGATTATATTCATTCCGACTTTCCATTGCCTATATATCTTGGTGAAAGCGCTCTCCATTTTCTTCACTGATATCTCCCAAATTTGGTCTTAACAAATCCAAGAGCTCTGTTGCTGTCAATAAGTTCTTCGATGATGCTGGTGAAGTTTTCTACTTTACTCTTTCCAAGAAAATCAGTAACAACGGTTTTAAATCCAACCCAAGCTCTTCATTCTTCGTAAGTCATAAGCTATACCTTGATAAATTTTGTGATACTATGTTTATTTTTTATATAAAATGTATGAGCACAATTTTGACGGACCACCCCCTCCCCCCTTGTCAAACTTAAAAAAAAATTAGTTTAAAAACTCCCAAATAAAAAGCACAAAATATATCGATTTGTCCTCCCCTTCCCCATTTATAGCAGGACATCTTTACTACTAATTAAATAAGAGAAACAGAATTATCCCTCAACTATGAACACTTTCGGATGGTTGTAATTGGTGACAAGGAAAATATTTTGTATTTATTGCAATAACTGGAGCCGTTCATATAGACTTGGGCCCTGCCGCACTGTCAGGCAGGCATTCTGATATACAATGACTCAATAGAGAATACATTATAATATAATACAACACTGTAGAAACACTCGTAACATGGTATAGTGTTATTATAAACACTTATATTTTACTTGTCTAATTGAATTCAATCACACCATTGTGTAGCTCTTGAATTATAAAGTGTACTGATGTGTGAAGTCCCTGCAAGGATGAGGTGAAATCTCTTAGATCCTATAAACTACTAATGGGACTGTTTTTATGGTGCCCTTCTTTCATTCCGGGAGATATAGCGGGGACTTTAACCACGACCTGAAATATTCATTGGTCTTCACCGGAGATCGAACCAGGGACCTTTTGGTCGACAGCCGAGCGCTTTACCTCACAACCATCCCCCAAAGTATACAGGTGGCATAGTTTTTTTTAGTTTTTTTTCTGTTAAATTATGAACGAAAATGTTATTAAATTTTGCCTAGCTTATGTAACATAGCCTACGACCCCCCCCCCCACAACCTACGCCCAAAATAATATTAAAAAGTGAGCAACCCCTTTAAATTATATGTTGCTAGGTTTGTGTGTGTGTAGGTAATTTTATAGGTGTGTTTGTATTTATGCGTGTATGTATATGTGTATTGTATGTGCGTATGTGTTTGTATTTATGTATGCATGTGTTTGAATGTGTGTGTAATTGTTTGTGTGCATGTTTGTGTATGTTTGTGTACGTATATGTGCACGTGTTTTATGTGTGTGTATGGATGTTTGTGTATGCGTAAATGTATTTGTTTGTACGACCTAACCCTCATATGTTTGTCTATGTATGTATGTCTGTGTGTGTTTGTCTGGTATATGTATTGTGTGTTTGTCTATGTGTGTATGTATGTGCATATGTGTGTGTATGTATGGTTATCTATGTTGTTGAACTGTGTGTGCATGTGTATGTGTGTTGTGTATATCTGTGTATATGTGTGTTTATTTGTGTGAGTGTGTATGTGTGTACATGTGTTTTTTTCTGTAGAAACCACAAATGAGACTAAATTTTGATTACTTTTTAACACCTGTTGCTACAGTACATGTCTGTGTTGAGAACACATTGTTCCTTAATCGTGCGGTAAACACATGTGTGAGTAAAGGTCTTGGATAAATGGTTGTTCATTAAATACCTGGAACGTCTCTAAATTGATCTTTCATTAACGAGCGTATTCAAACCATTCTATGTAGATCAAACCATTCTGTGTAGATCAAACCATTCTTTGTAGATCAAACCATTCTATGTAGATCAAACCATTCTGTGTACATTCTATGTAGATCAAACCATTCTGTGTAGATCAAACCATTCTGTGTAGATCAAACCATTCTATGTAGATCAAATCATTCTGTGTAGATCAAACCATTCTATGTAGATCAAACCATTCTGTGTAGATCAAACCATTCTATGTAGATCAAACCATTCTATGTAGATCAAACCATTCTATGTAGATCAAACCATTCTGTGTAGATCAAACCATTCTGTGTACATTCTATGTAGATCAAACCATTCTGTGTAGATCAAACCATTCTGTGTAAGATCAAACCATTCTGTGTAGATCAAACCATTCTATGTAGATCAAACCATTCTGTGTAGATCAAACCATTCTGTGTACATTCTATGTAGATCAAACCATTCTTTGTAGATCAAACGTCAAGGTCTATGCAATCCTGACACTAACGACATTATGCAAGACACATTCCATAATCTGTCTTGGACAGTGTCACAGTGGTTCCCAAACATTTGTAGACTACCGCTCCCTTTATTAAGAAAAAATGCACTCATCTCCCCCACCCCTCAACAGCCCCACCATCATGAACGTACACCTGTAACTTCGCTCGTTATGCGGGCTACCACTGCTGTGCACTTTATTCCATTAAGAAACAGACGCGCAAAATGTGGACACAGTCTTATGGAAAGTGAAACAAAGCTTCTGTCTAAGCTTTCATGACCCACTTTTCACTTTTTTACTTTCATGACCCACTTTTCACTTTAGTACTTTCATAACCCGCTTAAATAATCTGTTCATGGTTCACTAGTACCTAAGACAACTAAATGTTGACGATGAAGGACGTAAAGTACATCCACCCTGTCGACTACAACGATGTTATCTTGTAAAGCAATGATCCACCCTGTAAACTACAACGATGTTATATAGTAAAGCAATGGTCCACCCTGTAAAGTACAACGATGTTATCTTGTAAAGCGATGGTCCACCCTGTAAAGTACAACGATGTTATCTTGTAAAGCGATGGTCCACCCTGTAAACTACAACGATGTTATATTGTAAAGCAATGGTCCACCCTGTAAACTACAACGATGTTATCTTGTAAAGCAATGGTCCACCCTGTAAAGTACAACGATGTTATCTTGTAAAGCAATGGTCCACCCTGTAAAGTACAACGATGTTATCTTGTAAAGCGATGGTCCACCCTGTAAAGTACAACGATGTTGTCTTGTAAAGCGATGGTCCACCCTGTAAAGTACAACGATGTTATCTTGTAAAGCGATGGTCCACCCTGTAAAGTACAACGATGTTATCTTGTAAAGCGATGGTCCACCCTGTAAAGTACAACGATGTTATCTTGTAAAGCGATGGTCCACCCTGTAAAGTACAACGATGTTGTCACGTAAAGCGATGGTCCACCCTGTAAAGTACAACGATGTTATCTTGTAAAGCAATGGTCCACCCTGTCAACTACAACGATGTTATCTTGTAAAGCAATGGTCCACCCTGTAAAGTACAACGATGTTATCTTGTAAAGCGATGGTCCACCCTGTAAAGTACAACGATGTTGTCTTGTAAAGCGATGGTCCACCCTGTAAAGTACAACGATGTTATCTTGTAAAGCGATGGTCCACCCTGTAAAGTACAACGATGTTATCTTGTAAAGCGATGGTCCACCCTGTAAAGTACAACGATGTTATCTTGTAAAGCGATGGTCCACCCTGTAAAGTACAACGATGTTGTCACGTAAAGCGATGGTCCACCCTGTAAAGTACAACGATGTTATCTTGTAAATCAATGGTCCACCCTGTCAACTACAACGATGTTATTGTGATGGTTCATCCCCCTCCACGTCCACTGCCCTCACATAAGAAGAAAAGACAAAATTCTTTTCCATAGAGCAGATCGGTGGGCGACACCACAATGTGCTCGACGGGCTCTGTGGTCTGGTCACGTACTTGTGGTACTCACCAACCTAGTACTTTGTACTGATGCGCCCAAATAAAAAACGATTCAATGCTTGTGTACAATTTAGAGGATAAGAAACAGTTTGCTTTTTTTTCATGTGTGTAGTTTGGTGTTTTATTACAAACAGACTTTATTTTCATGTGTGTAGTTTGATGTTTTATTACAAACAGACTTTATTTTCATGTGTGTAGTTTGGTGTTTTATTACAAACAGACTTTATTTTCATGTGTGTAGTTTGATGTTTTATTACAAACAGACTTTATTTTCATGTGTGTAGTTTGGTGTTTTATTACAAACAGACTTTATTTTCATGTGTGTAGTTTGATGTTTTATTACAAACAGACTTTATTTTCATGTGTGTAGTTTGGTGTTTTATTACAAACAGACTTTATTTTCATGTGTGTAGTTTGATGTTTTATTACAAACAGACTTTATTTTATGTGTGTAGTTTGGTGTTTTATTACAAACAGACTTTATTTTCATGTGTGTAGTTTGGTGTTTTATTACAAACAGACTTTATTTTCTTGTGTGTAACTTGAAGATCTTTTCTAACTGGAAATTTTTTTTCTTGTGATTTTCATTTCAACAATTCAGGAGAATACAAAGCTAATTTGACCTTGTATACTCAAAGTCCCCTTTCTATTTGCTGATGCTTAGTATTCAGTGATCTTCAGCATCTCGTTAGTAGAGATATATACCTGTCATTTTCTAACGTCAGGGTGAGTTTACTAGCTGGAAGATTTAACTCTTGTTACATTTACCGGAACGTTCTCTTGAGCGAAAAAATCTCACTCATCGTCTCACTGACAATGAATTAAAAAAATTCAATGAGCTTTGTTATCCGATGATATATAATCTACCTATTTAGAATGTTCTGTATAAATACAGGGCCGGACTTTCGAATAGCGGGGCCCAATTTAACGGATGCTTGCGAGAACCCTCTTCTAATTTTTTTTTTTACAATAACAACTTTTACTATTAAGGCTAAATGTAAATTGCTGGGCCCCTGCCAGGCACGGGGCCCAATATGGAGCAATCGTCCAAATCGGCCTAAGGCTGTCTCTGTATAAATGTCTGCCATCAACAATTAGATGTACTACATCAATGCCATCAACAATTAGATGTACTACAGCAATGCCATCAACAATTAGATGTACTACATCAATGCCATCAACAATTAGATGTACTACATCAATGCCATCAACAATTAGATGTACTACATCAATGCCATCAACAATTAGATGGACTACATCAATGCCATCAACAATTAGATGTACTACATTAATGCCATCAACAATTAGATGTACTACATCAATGCCATCAACAATTAGATGTACTACGTCAATGCCATCAACAATTAGATGTACTACATCAATGCCATCAACAATTAGATGTACTACGTCAATGCCATCAACAATTAGATGTACTACATCAATGCCATCAACAATTAGATGTACTACATCAATGCCATCAACAATTAGATGTACTACATCAATGCCATCAACAATTAGATGTACTACATCAATGCCATCAACAATTAGATGTACTACATCAATGCCATCAATAATTAGATGTACTACATCAATGCCATCAACAATTAGATGTACTACATCAATGCCATCAACAATTAGATGTACTACATCAATGCCATCAACAATTAGATGTACTACATCAATGCCATCAACAATAAGATGTACTACATCAATGCCATCAACAATTAGATGTACTTAATCAACAGGTAAGACAGTTGTCAAAAGGAACTTGTTAACACTTTATACAGTTTATCATTAAATAGCTTAAATAAACATAACATTCTCGTCAATGGAGGCAATTACAGGCAATTAATTTGGTTGAATGGTATGCTATTAGGTGAGGTATTTGGTTTAGCTATTCAGCTTAGGTATTTGGTTAAGCTATTCAGTTGAGGTATGTGGCTTACCTAATCAGCTGAGCTATGTGGTTTACCTAATCAGCTGAGCTATGTGGTTTATAATTAGATGGCCAGCCACTCTTTCTATTTATTTCTCTTTATGTCAATATACGTATTTTGAAATATTCAATGAAAGCGAAAAGCAGGCATGTTTAAAAAACAACAACGTTAATTAAATATTACTTTTAAATGTAGACTTTGATAAACTATCATCTTGTAGTAATGAAACAATCAACAGACGTGAATACAATGTGAATGTTTACATGGATACAGTGAAGAGATGAAATGTTATCATTTTTTTTATTTGTTTATTATGTAACATTTAGAGCATATATCTAAGATTCAGTGTCAATTTCATTTAAACTGGAGTGTTGTAACACAGCTGTATTCGGATATCATTTAAACTGGAGTGTTGTAACACAGCTGTATTCGGATATCATTTAAACCGGAGTGTAGTAACACAGCTGTATTCGGATATCATTAAGAGCGGCGTCAGGGTGCCACACATTCTCAAATCTGTCCTGGTTGTTGGCGTTGGACGTGTCGATTAAAAACCATTCCTGGGTGGCCGTCATGTTGTTCACCTTCTGGCATGCCATCCCTATTCTGTACAAATAAAATGGTTTGCTAGTGGGTAGTGTGATGGGCGTGTCTTGATGGCCATCAACTCGACAGCAGTAATAAATCCTAGTGACCGTGTTGTAGACACCGTCTGGTAAGGAGCCGGACACGACATCCTGCTCTGTGCCGTTGTCGTCAATTTCAATGTAGCCGGAGTTGAAACCACCCGGGCAGGTCCCGCCTTTCCTGTTGATGCAGTAGGAGCCTATGGGCCAAGCCGGTCCAGTGGACGCTGTGTCTACCATACAGAATCTCTGGAAGAAGTAATGGTCATTCCCTACAGTGGACAGGACAGGCTGAGCAAAGTGGGAGCCTGGAGAAACTTCGTCCCTGTTCTGTTGTGACACGGTGTGGTGCCTGCGGTAACCTACTGTCCATTTTGTGGAGGTGGTGTCCTGTGGGCACCCAGTCTGAGGCTCGTATAGACCGTAGGTTCCGGTGGGCCACTGTAGCCCCACAGGGGTCGGGGTTGTTGCCGGTGGGACAGTGGCTGAACTGCAACCGCAGCCAGAATTCTCTAGGGCACCAACTCTGGCAGTGAGCTGGTCATATTTCAGTGTGAGTTCATTGAGGGAACTAGTCGTGTTCCCCTTGATTTCTTCCAAGAGAGTCAACTGAGAGATTTGATTCTCTCTAATGAGATTCAGGATGTCTGACAGCTCCTGGTTCGTATGGGTCTTGTAGGCCTCAAATTCCCTTCTAATTGCATCTGTTTCGTTCTTTACTATCTCTGACACTGTGGCCGAGGAGATAGGGGTCTCGGCTATTGTGACTGAAGGAGTTTTCTCAACGATGAAATCATTGATTGAGTTCAGGCCAATCAGCTCACACCTGTACACACCCAAGAGGTCAGGGGTCACCACATTCCAGGTCACCTGAAGATATGTAGTGTCCGGAGTAGCCAGAGACCCCTGGGCTGTTGCCCCACTGATGACCGTCGGTTGTGGATTGCTGTCGGTCAATTCTGCTATCAGGGACCAGATACCATTGACTTGTTTGTCGATTCTAATACGCTGGACGCTGATGAAACTAGTTCCACTGGCGGAGCTGTATTTACATTCCAGACGGAGCGGACCAGGCGATTTGAAATCAATACTCTCTGGATCTGAGCTCAGCCAGTAGGAGTGAACAATGGCGGGAAACCATGAAAATACAAACAAAACTATCCACTTCATTCTTGGTACAGTACTGTAGAATAAAATAATAGAATACACTTGAATCAGTGAAGGTATAGCTGAATGAATGTCATAAATATATTTTTAGTATTCTATTTCTAATTTATCTCATTAATTAAATTAATTGTGCATACAGAGTCGGAAAGCCCTTGTTTAAGAGTTCCAAAGATATATGCGGTTATTTTGCAAAACTACCTGTTTGGGCTATCTTAGAATAAAATATAACGATCTATACTCTGCGGTGGGTGTGGGGGGGGGGGGTTCTTGTTGGTCTATCCATTAGAATGACTCTGTGCCTACATTCAGTTTTGTTTCTTCATCGCGAACAGTATTTATTTGACATTGGAAAAATAAATACACACAAAGGGAAAGTGTATCGAATTAGCGAAAACCTAACTCAAGTTGATTTTGTTAACTCGTTCATCTTAAACATATATTTATACAATTTTATTATCCGCCTCATTTGGAATATTACCAGAAGTACATTTTGACTAAATCTCAGAAATAAAATTATAAACGCTCTTTATTTTTAAAACAATTTTTACCACTTAAGAACAATTTATGTATATTGTCTTTTTTTTTTCATAAATAAGATCTTTACTAGTTTATTTCAATTATTCTAAAGGGCCGACACAAATGGGAAGTAATACGAACACTTGGATCCCAATCATATGGGGGCCCATCTCTTTACTGATTTAGTTTTATTTGTTTAATTAGATACAGCGGAGAGAGGGGACGGAGGGGCGCCATATTTATAGAGTTAGGGGGGATGGGGCTAGATATTATGGCTGAGATCCTGCAACCTACAATTATGTCTATTTCGAACATCTTACAATTGTGTCGGGCTATTAACTGTAAATAGAACACATTTTGTATTGCTGGTTGTCAGTTATTATTAGTACGTTTATGAGTTTATTTCAAACCTCTGATGTCTATTTTAAGCTGCAGTTAATGACTGACATATTAAAACACTATATTCTAGTCTGACCTACATGTTTTCTTATCAATTCAATTCTGATTGGCATTTTTAATATAATAGTTTTATCAAAGTTGAAATTTATTATAAATACAAACAAAATTCAATTTATAAACTGCACCAAACCAGATATTTATAAATGTAGACACAATGTTATAATTAAACATAATTCTTAAACTTACTGTAGTTTCGTCTTGTCTAATAATACTGTAAAAAAGTCTAGTTTACAGCAGGTCTAAAAATGTCGTCCTGTTGTCTTATCATTAACTTCCTGTCATGTATTTTAGTCATTTGATCCCAGTTTGTACCTAATCAACTCTCATCTCCGAATCATGTTTTTTACACGTTGTTGTTTTCCTTTTTTTTAAATTTAAAACTATACAGTTAAATTAATAAAAAAAAAATCCACACAATGCCAAATGTTGAGTACAATGTATGTATGTCATTATCAATATATTTATCTAGAGTCCACAAACATCTCTGTAAGTCTCTGGGCCAAGGTCCCGAAAGACGTAGAGGCTGTTAATATATGTTCCATGAACAATGTAAATATTGTTGTATGTTCCATGAACAATGTAAATATTGTTGTATGTTCCATGAACAATATAAATATTGTTGTATGTTCCATGAACAATGTAAATATTGTTGTATGTTCCATGAACAATGTAAATATTGTTGTATGTTCCATGAACAATGTAAATATTGTTGTATGTTCCATGAACAATGTAAATATTGTTGTATATTCCATGAACAATGTAAATAATGTTGTATGTTCCATGAACAATGTAAATATTGTTATATAATCCATGAACAATGTAAATATTGTTGTATGTTCCATGAAGAATGTAAATATTGTTGTATGTTCCATGAACAATGTAAATATTGTTGTATGTTCCATGGACAATGTAAATATTGTTGTATGTTCCATGAACAATGTAAATATTGTTGTATGTTTTATGAACAATGTAAATATTGTTGTATGTTCCATGGACAATGTAAAATTGTTGTATGTTCCATGAACAATGTAAATATTGTTGTATGTTCCATGAACAATTGAAATATTGTTGTATGTTTCATGAACAATGTAAAAATTGTTGAGGTTTTACTTGATTCCTACTTTATCAGAGACGTGTAACATATTGTGAAACTGAAATTAATTCCAGTGAACTTGTATTAATTTGTAGTCCACAACAGTGAAATTGCGATACATTGAAACATTGAAATATTAAAAAAAATAAAATCCTTTTACAGTCTGGTGATGAGTGAGTGTAAACGTTTGTCTAGTAGATTGTTTAGGTCAGACAATACATTTTACCATTAGATTCTTTAGGGAAAGAAAATATATTTCTAGGTATTACCATTATATTGTTTAGGAAAAAATACATTTTTAAGTATTACCATTATATCGTTTAGGAAAAATACATTTCTAAGTATTACAATTATATTGTTTAGGAAAAAAATAAATTTCTAAGTATGACCATTAGATTGTTTAGGAAAGACAATACATTTATAAGTATTACAATTATATTGTTTAGGAAAAAAATACATTCCTAAGTATTACCATTAGATTGTTTAGGAAAGACAATAATTTTCTCAGCAGTTTTTTTTTTAAATTATTAACACATAATAAGACCTAACGAGACCTTGAATGTCTTCAATAATATGTTGACTATTTTAGTAATGCATTTTTTCATTTTGATTATTGTCTTACCTGTGTTCGTGAAACTGAAGGTCATTATATTTATGTCTACCTGGTGCAACCTGGCGTTTGATAATAGCAGAACAAAACATTGTCTGGAAGTTAAGACGCAATTCAAAATGTTCATGTTCAGGAAGTCACTGTTGAACCTGGTCTATGAATTGTTTATCTTAATGATGTATGAATAACTTTAATCAAAATAATGGTTTTTAATGATTTAATCTGAACTCTACCAAAAAGATTCGACCTCATGAGTGATTCAATCTGAACAACAGCTGATGATATTGATCCATTGACTAATTCAGGGAAAAACAACAACAAAAAAAAGTGATTTGATCACTTGAGTGATTCAATTTGAATAACCAATCGTTTTGATTCTATATGTAACTCAACCTGAACCGTGGTTTGATTTCACCAGTGAATCAATGTTGAATCAGGGCTATCGATCTTCACAGCAGCAAAACAAGTAAAAAAATGGAGAGAAATAGCCGCTCCCCCTTGACACGGACCCCTGAAAAGTGTTAATGTTGCCCCCCATGACATGGACCCCTGACAAGTGTTAATGTTGCCCCCCATGACATGGACCCCTGACAAGTGTTAATGTTGCCTCCCATGACATGGACCCCTGACAAGTGTTAATGTTGCCCCCCATGACATGGACCCCTGACAAGTGTTAATGTTGCCTCCCATGACATGGACCCCTGACAAGTGTAAATGTTGCCTCACCCATGACATGGACCCCTGAAAAGTCTTAATGTTGCCCCCCATGACACGGACCCCTGAAAAGTCTTAATGTTGCCCCCCATGACACGGACCCCTGACAAGTGTTAATGTTGCCCCCCATGACATGGACCCCTGACAAGTTTTAATGTTACTTCCCCCATGACATTGACCCCTGACAAGTGTTATTGTTGCCTCCCCCATGACATGGACCCCTGACAAGTGTTAATGTTTCCCCCCAATACATGGACCCCTGACAAGTGTTATTGTTGCCTACCCCAAGACATGGACCCCTGACAAGTCTTAATGTTGCCCCCCATGACACGGACCCCTGACAAGTGTAAATGTTGCCTCACCTTTGACATGGACTCCTGACAAGTGTTAATGTTGCCTCCCCCATGACATGGACCCCTGACAAGTGTTAATGTTGCCCCCCGTGACATGGACCCCTGACAAGTGTTAATGTTGCCTCACCCATGACATGGACCCCTGAAAAGTCTTAATGTTGCCCCCCATGACACGGACCCCTGAAAAGTCTTAATGTTGCCCCCCATGACAAGGACCCCTGACAAGTGTTAATGTTGCCCCCCATGACATGGACCCCTGACAAGTTTTAATGTTACTTCCCCCATGACATTGACCCCTGACAAGTGTTATTGTTGCCTCCCCCATGACATGGACCCCTGACAAGTGTTAATGTTGCCCCCCAATACATGGACCCCTGACAAGTGTTATTGTTGCCTACCCCAAGACATGGACCCCTGACAAGTCTTAATGTTGCCCCCCATGACACGGACCCCTGACAAGTGTTAATGTTGCCTCACCTTTGACATGGACTCCTGACAAGTGTTAATGTTGCCCCCCATGACATGGACTCTGACAAGTGTTAATGTTGCCCCCCCATGACATGGACCCCTGACAAGTGTTAATGTTGCCTCCCCATGACATGGACCCCTGACAAGTCTTAATGTTGCCCCCATGACATGGACCCCTGACAAGTGTTAATGTTGCCCCCCATGACATGGACCCCTGACAAGTGTTAATGTTGCCCCCCATGACATGGACCCCTGACAAGTGTTAATGTTGCCCCCCATGACATGGACCCCTGACAAGTGTTAATGTTGCCCCCCGTGACATGGACCCCTGACAAGTGTTAATGTTGCCTCCCATGACATGGACCCCTGACAAGTGTTAATGTTGCCCCCCATGACATGGACCCCTGACAAGTGTTAATGTTGCCCCCCATGACATGGACCCCTGACAAGTGTTAATGTTACTTCCCCCATGACATGGACACCTGACAAGTGTTAATGTTGTCCCCCATGACATGGACCCCTGACAAGTGTTAATGTTGCCCCCCATGACATGGACTCTGACAAGTGTTAATGTTGCCCCCATGACATGGACCCCTGACAAGTGTTAATGTTGCCCCCCATGACATGGACCCCTGACAAGTGTTAATGTTGCCTCCCATGACATGGACCCCTGACAAGTGTTAATGTTGCCCCCCATGACATGGACCCCTGACAAGTGTTAATGTTGCCCCCATGACATGGACCCCTGACAAGTTTTAATGTTACTTCCCCCATGACATGGACACCTGACAAGTGTTAATGTTGTCCCCCATGACATGGACCCCTGACAAGTGTTAATGTTGCCCCCCATGACATGGACCCCTGACAAGTGTTAATGTTGCCTCCCATGACATGGACCCCTGACAAGTGTAAATGTTGCCTCACCTTTGACATGGACTCCTGACAAGTGTTAATGTTGCCTCCCCCATGACATGGACCCCTGACAAGTGTTAATGTTGCCCCCCGTGACATGGACCCCTGACAAGTGTTAATGTTGCCTCACCCATGACATGGACCCCTGAAAAGTCTTAATGTTGCCCCCCATGACATGGACCCCTGACAAGTGTTAATGTTGCCCCCCATGACACGGACCCCTGACAAGTGTTAATGTTGCCTCCCCATGACATGGACCCCTGACAAGTGTTAATGTTGCCCCCCATGACATGGACCCCTGACAAGTGTTAATGTTGCCCCCCCATGACATGGACCCCTGACAAGTTTTAATGTTGTCCCCCATGACATGGACTCTGACAAGTGTTAATGTTGCCTCCACCATGGCATGGACCCCTGATAAGTGTTAATGTTGCCCCCCATGACATGGACCCCTGACAAGTGTTAATGTTGCCTCCCCCATGACATGGACCCCTGACAAGTGTTAATGTTGCCTCCCCCCAAGCAACGGCTTTGTTGTGAAATATCTAATGTATAGATTCTATAAGAGATTTATTCTGGGGTATGCTGGACAATATCAAATTGTTTTCATCCGATCGATTCAATCTCAAATCGTATTGATTTCGTGATTAATTCAAATATAAATTATAATAAATGTCTTTGATCCCATGAATGATTCAGTCAAAAGCTAAGGTTATTTATTTCATGAATGTCTCGGACCTGGTTAATATAAATTAAAACAATTTATAACGGGTAAAATCAAATTCCAACTTACTTCAACTACTGTCATTGTTTTATTCACATTTAGCCAAAATAATTTATATATTATTTCATAAAACAACGACTTTAATTTTTTACGATTATAGTGTTGACGAGTATTAATTAAACTTGGAAGATTGTTTTCTTCACGTATTGTGTCTCACACCAATTTACTTCACGTATTGTGTCTCACACCAGATCTTTGGACACCAGTAACACACCAGTACTATAATTGAGATCATTGTCACAGTGAAACCAGTAATACACCAGTACTATCATTGAGATCATTGTCACAGTGAAACCAGTAACACACCAGGACTATCACTGAGATCATTGTCACAGTGAAACCAGTAACACAGCAGGACTATCACTGAGATCATTGTCACAGTGAAACCAGTAACACACCAGTACTTTCACTGAGATCATTGTCACAGTGAAACCAGTAACACACCAGTCCTATCGCTGAGATCATTGCCACAGTGAAACCAGTAACACACCAGGACTATCATTGAGATCATTGTCACAGTGAAACCAGTAACACACAAGGATTATCAATGAGATCATTGTTTCAAATGAAAAGGTCAACAATGTGAATTATTCTGGTCTGTTTTCAGTTTATTTGAAATTTAACTTCTTTTTCTCCCCGATCCACTGTAGTTCTCTCTCTCTCTCTCTCTCTCTCTCTCTCTCTCTCTCTCTCTCTCTCTCTTCCTTCCCACTCCTTTATTCCTATGTGGGCTTGAATGTATGTATATCTACGTGATTAGCAATGACATGAAACTAAAGATGTTTAGAATACATGGCAGTTGGTATTATAGTTTGGATGATTGGGAGTTAACGAGAGTATGAATGAGTACATGGCAGTTGGTGCTAATGAGAGTATGAATGAGTACATGGCAGTTGGTGCTAATGAGAGTATGAATGAGTACATGGCAGTTGGTGCTAATGAGAGTATGAATGAGTACATGGCAGTTGGTGCTAATGAGAGTATGATTGTATATATTGATGTTTAATTGAGATGATGAAATTAGTGGTGGCCTTATGGAATGGTATTAAAGAAAACCACCCAAGTAACCGCTCCTGATGTAGGCCCCACTCCTGAGGTAAGCCCTGTCCTCAGGTAAGCCCTTTTCCTGAAGAAGGCCTCACAATTTGAGATTCTTCTGTAACCTAACTGCTTTATTCAAGAGCAATGAAAGTGGAGCCCTCTTATGACACTGGCCATGGGCCCTAAATATGACGCTCACTCAAGTAAACCACCTACTGCTAAGGGGTCGTTCACTTGTTACTTAATGCTTTGGGGTGACGGTAGCCAGAGTGTGACACTCAGAGATAGGGAATGGTAAAAAAAAAGCGTTACTTAAAAATTAAATTGCCTCTGATGTCGCTTATGATGAAACACAATTTTGTCAATGACGCTATTTAAAAAAAATAAACTTGGAGAAACTAGGCTGGTAAAATGTGTACATTTTTTTACCGTTGAAGTAATTTTTTGTTTGTATATATTAAATATTCGTTTCTGGGCTAATTATAAAACAAATACATTATTGAAATTAATGTTATTTATCCTTATGTGTGCGCGTGTGTGTCCCCCCTTCGACAGATATTATTAACATTTACATGATCACTCTGAACTGGACATGATTTGACCCAGATAATTCCTTTAAGATAATAAAAACATGATAATCATAAACATGACATCAAAAAGAAAAATGAAATTTGATTTTGAATAAAACACAACTTATAGTTGCTCATAAATGTAACACAAGTGATAGTCTCTTATTGATTAAGACTATTGCCATTCTATTCCTTTCCCCTGAGCTGACCCCCCCCCCCAGCTATTTAATAAGAACATAATGTTTTGACGTAATGATTTGTACAAACTGGTCATACTCATTGTTTTCTTATTACAGACCGGTGCTTAACCCTTGTACTCTGGCACACTGGTGCAGCCAGTCCAAGTGTACCTTGATAAAATCCAATTCACAATTTACAATAGTTTCAGAAGAACACGAGTTACCTACCACGTAGATATACCGGAACCTGTTTCTTTCATGTTTTAAGTAATACGGATCCTATTTTCTTTGAGCTTTTGATTTCAAAGATTCCCAAGCAGTCTCTTAATGCAGATGTTTAACACTGAAGTTTACGTTTAACACTGAAGTTTATGATTAACACTGAAGTTTATGATTAACACTGAAGTTTATGATTAACTTAAATTTTATGTTTAACACCTTAGTCTGTGTTAAATTTTACCAGGAAAGATATTTCAAAGTTTCATGTTCCATGACTTCTAAATAGGTTGAGAGTAACTGATCTAAGGGTTTGTATAAATATAATATGTACAGGGCCGGATTTACAGATAGGCCGACTAGGCCGTGGCCTAGACACCCTAATAAGGAGCGCTAAAATGTTAAATAGTATACAAATATAAAAAAAATAATTTAGCAATATTTTTTTTTATTTTTCAAAATGGGGCCTCAAATTTTGGTTGGCCTAGGGCCCGTAACATTGTAAATCCGCCTCTGCATATGCATGTCTGAATGTGAAGTCTAGTCAGGCCAGTGTAATAGTGGATTAGTCTAGTTAACTCTAAGATCTAGTTATATCTTTTAACAATGGTTTAGTCCATTCAACTCTCAGTTCTAACTGTATCTCTATACAGACCTGTGTAACAATGGATTAGTCTTAGTCTAATTTCAGTTCTAGCTGTATCTCTATACAGGCCTGTGTAACAATGAATAAGACGTTTACTTTCAGTTCTTGTTGTGCACTGATGACCTCTATCGTAGCCTGAACACATTTCCTCTGGTCTAGTCTTGGTTTAATTTTCTTCATTTCCAGACAACAAAAAACAACTCTCAAATCAAATGCGCATTCTACATACACACACAAACACACAACACACACAAACACAGACACACAAACACACAGACACACAAACACACACACACACACTAAGACATATACACTAAAGTAAATGTCTGTTTCTGCTTATCTTGGCCTAGATTGAAAATAACCCACCGACAAGCAAATACATGGTGTGTGTGTGTGTGTGTGCGTGTGTGTGTGTGTGTGCGTGTGCGTGTGTGTGCGCGTGCGTGCGTGCGTGCGTGTGTGTGTGTGTGAGTGTGTGTGTGTGTGTGTGTGTGTGTGAGTGTGTGTGTGTGTGTGTGTGTGTGTGTGTGTTTGGCTTAATCTGTTGAAAAAAATATTGATGAGACTAATGAATCTAATGCTGCTATCTGTCCACTGCGTTAGGAAGTTGGCGTTAGAGGAGGGGGTAGAGGGAGTTAAAGAGAGATGACCAGATATTGTTTCGGTCAATCTAGTTGAGCTTTGTAAAGTGATAATAATGTTAAAGTGTTATATTCTTTACATAGCAGACACCATTTACAAAATACACAAACTAAGACACATGCACACACATATATAAACACAACATATAACGATTATTCGTCATACAAAATAATTCATACTGGAAGGAAATCTTTTGATAATGAGGGAGGTCAGTGCAAACAAATAAGGATATAGGTGGGGGGGGGGGGGCTTTACACCCGCCCTGTACGTTACTTTATTTTGCTCCAGGACGGTGGACGCCATTTTCGGTGTTCAACACCTAGCTCGCCATAATACTAATCTGTATGAAATAGTTAGCTCCTCACGATACTAACTTAATCTGTATGAAATAGTTAGCTCCTCACGATACTAACTTAATCTGTATGAAATAGTTAGCTCCTCACGATACTAACTTAATCTGTATGAAATAGTTAGCTCCTCACAATACTAACTAAATCAGTATGAAATAGTTAGCTCCTCACAATACTAAAATTGTATAAAATAGTTTCCAAGGGCAAATCGAATATTTTTGCCTTTTTATAAATGATATAATATATAAACTCAAGATACGCATACTTAGGTACAGCAGCTGTCATTACGCATACTTAGGTACAGCTTACTTCATTTCTCATACTTAGGTACAGCATACTTCATCTCCGATACTTAGGTACAGCACACTTCATTTCTCATACTTAGGTACAACATACTTCATTTCTCATACTTAGGTACAGCAGCCGTCATTTCCCATACATAGGTACAATAGACGTCATTACGCATACTTAGGTACAGCAGACGCCATTACGCATACTTAGGTACCTCATACTTCATTTCTCATACTTAGGTACAGCAGACGTTATTTCCGATACTTAGGTACAGCAGACGTTATTTCCCATACTTAGGTACAGCAGATAAATAGATTTTTTTTCCCCTTTATAATGATATACTTCTCCTAAAGCACAGTTACATATAGACGTCTTCACTCAAAGCACAGTTACATATAGACGTCTTCACTCAAAGTACAGTTACATATAGACGTCTTCACTCAAAGTACAGTCAAATATATATATATATAGATTTCTTCACTCAAGGTACAGCTACACTTATAAAGATGTCTTCACTCATAGTACAGCTATGTTTATATTCTGCGTGTACCATTCAGACTTGAAGAAGAAAGTCGTTGAATTTCATTATGCTCAGTATATAATAAGAGTTATTTATACTTCCCTTCTATAAGTTAAAAAGTGTTTGCTCCCCTCCCCCCACCACTGCTGTCAAATGTGTTTGGTATCTAGAAATTCTGAGTACAAATTGTTGGCAATGTGAATGTCAAAAGACCACAGCAAGAAGCTATATCTTGTTTTTGAGTTGAAAAAAAAACGAAAAAAGTTGATAATTTACGTGTGTGGGTGGTAAATGCTCATTAAACTTCACATCCTTCCTCTTGCCGTTGAAACAGTTTTTGCATTAGTTATATCTGTTGTGTAGAACCCAACAGCTTGGATGATAAGAAACGAGCAATATGAAATATTAAATGATTTCTTATCAAAGACTATGACAGATAAGAGACAAAAATAAAGTTTTGTTGAATGGCCAGATTTTATTGAATCTTTCTTCTATAAAAAAAAGTTTCAAGAAAATAAAATTTTGGCTTAAGTTCTGAAGGCCAAATCGTTACGCTTCTTAAATAGTTTTGAAGTGTCTTGAATCAGTTTTTGGAAAGTCGAGTACAAATGGTCTGTTGAATGAATTTTATATCTTACAATCCAGCAGTTGGTTGTATAGTTTGTGTGTAAAAACAATTTCATCTGTCTAAACTATCAATGGAGCGTAGTAGCACATCTCTAGCCTTACATCATTTAAATTGCCGCTAGGGTGCCATTGGTTCTCATACGTGTCCTGGTTATCAAAGTCAGCGGTGTCAATGAGGAGCCACTCCTGTTCTACGGACATGTTCAGAACCGCCTGGCAACTGTCACCAAACCTGTACAGGTAGAAGGGCGTGGTGGTGGGCAGCGTGACAGGCACCGCAGTAGAGCTGTCATTGCGGCAACAGTAGTATATGGTTGACCCCGAGCTGTAGATCCCGTCCGGCAGTGACCCAGATAAATCTTGGGCCGTGCTGATGTCATCCATGTTGATGTAACCAGACCGGAACCCGGAAGGACAGGTTCCCCCGTTTCTATGTATACAATAACTCCCCCTGGGCCAGGAGACGCCGTACGCCGGCGTGTCCACTACACAGAATCTCTCGTATATGAAGTAACTGCCATTGATAGTCTCAGTTGTGGGGGGTATCATGTGGTTGAAAGCTGACACCTCGTTATACTGGGACTCAGTCCGGTGTCGCCGGTAGCCAGATTTCCACTGAACATAAAGGGTGTTGGCTGGACAGCCGGTGGACGGCTCAATGAGTCCGTACATCCCCCCAGGCCAGAGCAGGTCTTGACTAGTGATTGTGGGTAAGGTTTGAGTTGTAACAGGGGCGGATGTAGTTCCTGTGGTCACGACTCCTCCACCTCCTCCTCCCTCCAGAGCTGTCAGCCTTTGATCAATTTCTGTTTGCTTGTGAGCCAAAGCGTTGAGCTGGCTGTGAATGACGTTAAAGATCTGAAGTTCCGCCAGCTGATTTTCACGTATAAGATTCAAAATATCGGTCAGTTCTTGAGCTGTGTGATCTTTTAGTTGGTCAATTTGATTCTGCAGGTTGGCGTTTTGCTGGATAATGGTAGCATCAGTAGAAGCCGCTTCCCTAATGACCACTGGATCTGTTTTATGAACCACAATGTCTGAAGCAGCGTCAAGTCCCACAAACTGGCATCTGTACGTGCCAACTGTGTCCGCAGTGGCCACATCCCACGTGACCTTCAGATATGTGCTGGCCGGCCCACTGATAGAGCCTGTAGAGGTGGCAGTATGGTCAACAATGTTGATTTGTTGGGTGACGTCCACCATCTCGGACACCAGGGACCACATGCCGTTGATCATTTTCTCAATCCTGACTCTGTTTATAGTCGACAGACTTGTACCCACGGTACCACCCAGGTAGACACATTCTAACTGAACGTTTCTGGTCACACCAACATGGACTGTGTCAGGTATAGCACTCAGAAAGTATCCAGAACTGACTGTAAATAGTGACAACACTATGACCCCAAAAAGATAACCTTTGAACTTCATCTGAGAGAAAAAAAAAACAAACAACATGAATAAAATATATATGTGGGTTTTTATATAGTGGGTGTGTTGCTTACATACTAAACATAAATATACATTTATTTTTGTAAGCTTTTACTTAGTGACACTTTCTGTCCTCAAAACTTTTATCTCCCTTTTGGACCTTTTCTGATTTACGGAGAAGACTCACACTATGCAGTGTTGACCCTACATGATAATACACGATTTTGAAAATTTTATTAATGTATATTGAGAAAAAGAATGGAGATAAGGAAATCAATATTAATGCGATTCAAGCACCGGTAAACATTGAATAAATTAAAGGGTAAGCGCCATTACATAAAGTCTAATGACGGTCCGTGATTTGCCCAGGGCTGTGCTAGAATATTAAACTTAGTTTATTTCTTCCAAGACTAAAAATTCCGGACAGACAAACAAGAAATGACCCCGGAAAGACAAACAATAAGTGAAGTTAATAAAAACGTTCTAAAATATCACAATACGGCAATATTTTTTTTTTTTACATTTCAAATTCGCAGTGGCTACGGTTCGATCCGACCGAACCCGTATTTTTTTTCTTCGGGTACCAGCCTAAATATTGCTCCACACCCTAACCCTAATCCTGAAAAAAAAAATCTGAAAAAAAAAATGTATATATGCCATGTTCCTTATACCCTAATATAATGGTTTTGGCTGGTGCCGGAGCCACTGCGTTTCAAATTTAATCTAGAATACTTCACTCCAGTATTATGATTTATATCCTTTTGATTTTTATATCTGTAGAATTATCATCCCCCCCCATTGTTAAATTAAAAGATTGATTAAAGTATAAATAAAACTAAATGAATATGGTTTTGTTATTTACTACAATTGTTTTCTGAAACAATTTGCAGGCATATTTTTGATTCAGATAATATTAACTTCATTGTTTTTTATAAACGAAAAATTATTATAAAAATACAATACTCTTTAATAGTATGTAAACTTTTTAGCATCAATTTTAGGTACAAAACATGTATAGTTATATTTTTAGCGCCGTATATCGACAGCTGAACTAAATACCATGATCTGTTTCTAGGAAGATCATGAGACGCCTAGCCAGGTAAAATCCTATAGTGATAGTGGCGGTACTATGGTCAATAAGGTTCAACCGAGACAAGTACTCGCATCTGGCGGTGTTGACGGATGTTGTCGGCACACCACAATCAAGCTCACATACTGCCATTTCCGGCAGCGGATTATACACACTGTCCTCTGTTCGAGGTGACTGGAAAGACCATTGCCATGCAAATCTGGCCGATCGGCAGTACACACCTGGTGATCTGGCCAGTCTGAGCTTTGCTAAAACCTTTCTTTTTTTTGACTGCCTTCCCGGCAGATTTACCGCGCACATTCATGCCGTCATTCTGTAGGCATGGTGGAGACATATCATGCGCAGCAGATAACAATGGTGTGGTAAACACATAACAGTTGCAGCACAAACAATAGATACCAAAACAAAGTTAAAAAATAATTTAGTTGAAATGATGTGTCTGATATACTGAGTTGATTTTTTTGTTCTACTTTTAGTTCATTTTGATTCTCATTTATTTATTTATTTTACCTTTTTTTCTTTGCAATTTTTTTAACATAAAAAGAACTTTCTATGGACATTATTGGTTTTAAGAAGATATCTTGTAAAAATAAAATATGAAATATATATATATACTACTCAACATGTGCATATTATTATGATAAAAAAACAAAAGCTACAGATAAGTAAAGTTTGTTCAGTCAAAACTTGTTTGTTTGTAACGATTTAATTGCAGTACTACTTACTTGTGATTTGATGAGTACTACTTAATTTAGTAGAGAAATTATAAACTATAGAAAGACAAGTGAAACAATGGCATTGACCTGAACTTATACATTTGTTTATCTATCACGTGATCAAGGCAGTCTGGATCTAATCAGTACGACTAAACTCAATGAATAGTTCCAATCAAATTTTCTAAATGAATGCTATTGGCAAAATTTAATTGAAATATATCCAATCTTTGTTAGACAATAAAACAATTTGTGCTAAGATCTCCAAAGAAGTATGTTTTCTTCTAACATTGTAAAGTACCAGTCACCATATGCCTGACTTCATTTTCTTTATAGAAAAATGACTTTGTTGCGCTACAACTGCATTGTTTTTTTTTCCATAGAGGCGATTTATGGCTATTTGTTTCCCTAAGTGACCAAACGTAATACCAAACACTGTCTAACCAAAACGTCTTTAAAATAGCTGTCTGTGAAGTGGTACCCGTGCGGGCCTCCCTTGCTCCGCCCCCTCCCACCTTCCAAAAAGATGTAACTGTGTTATCCCTGAAGGTTCAATGCAATTATTGTTTCAACCAGATCAAACATACAGCGCCTGGTGTTGTGTGTGTTTTTTTTTTCTGTATCGACTTTTGCCCCATTTCTTCACATATAAAAAGGAAATAACATATCCTATAGCGGGAAATACTATATCCTATAGCGGGAAATACTATATCCTATAGCGGGAAATACCATATCCTATAGCGGGAAATCGTGTTGCCCCAGGCTGCTCTATGTCGTGTTGCCCCAGACTGTTCTATGTCGTGTTGCCCCAGGCTGTTCTATGTCGTAGATTGCCCCAGACTGCTCTATGTCGTACATTGCCCCATGCTGCTCTATGTCGTACATTGCCCCAGGCTGTTCTATGTCGTAGATTGCCCCAGACTGCTCTATGTCGTGTTGCCCCAGGCTGCTCTTTGTAGTGTTGCCCCAGGCTGTTCTATGTCGTAGATTGCCCCAAGCTGCTTTATGTCGTACATTGCCCCAGGCTGTTCTATGTCGTAGATTGCCCCAGACTGTATGTCGTGTTGCCCCAGGCTGCTCTATGTCGTGTTGCCCCAGGCTGCTCTTTGTAGTATTGCCCCAAGCTGTTCTATGTCGTAGATTGCCCCAGACTGCTCTATGTCGTACATTGCCCCATGCTGCTCTATGTCGTGTTTCCCCAGGCTGTTCTATGTCGTAGATTGCCCCAGACTGCTCTATGTCGTGTTGCCCCATGATGCTCTATGTCGTGTTGCCCCAGGCTGCTCTATGTCGTGTTGCTCCAGGCTGCTCTATGTCGTGTTGCTCCAGGCTGCTCTATGTCGTGTTGCCCCAGGCTGCTCCATGTCGTATTGCTCCAGGCTGCTCTATGTCGTTTTGCCCCATGCTGCTCTATGTCGTAGATTGCCCCATGCTGCTCTATGTCGTGTTGCCCCATGATGTTCTATGTCGTGTTGCCCCAGGCTGCTCTATGTCGTATTGCTCCAGACTGCTCTATGTCGTATTGCTCCAGACTGCTCTATGTCGTATTGCCTAGGCTGCTCTATGTCTTGTTGCTACCCTTAGAATAGCTACACTGCGGCCTGTCCATTCTTATCCATCCAAACCATTCTAGAAGTACTATTTATTTTAGCAGAGAAATCTTACATTTTAGACAGACAAATATAACAATGGCATTGGCCTGAACGTAAACATTTGGTTATCTATCACGTGATCTATGCTGGCTGGATCTAATCAGTACGACTGAACTCACCAATTCAAAATTTTAACATTACAGGTAGTGATGAACAATCAATTAGATTTATTTTTCACATTCTATGAATTTGACACCCTACCTCCTTTTCAGTGTAAAAGCGTGAGTATGTGTGTATGTGTGTATGTGTGTATGTGAGTGTGTGTGTGTGTATGTGTGTATGTGTGTATGTGTGTGTGTGAAACATGCACATGTGACCGGGAGAGATTTGTGTATATCTCTTATCGAACTCATTTCTAGACATTACCACCTTTGCATGCACCATTCTCAGTTCTAGAATTACATTTCCTTCATAACAGCATCAGCTTCATTTCTAGATCTCCATTACTACCATTACATGCTCTTACTGCTTGAAGACAAGTCATAAATATCACCAAGTCACATTTAGTTTGGTGTCTGTATTAAAGTCATTTCTGTTACCTGAACATGAAGAAAATAAAATCTTCCAATCTGTGACTTTACTCATTTATCATTTCGCTCGACTCTATGGTAATATAAGTTGCATTATAAGCGTTTGGAAGACATGCAGTTTGTTCCATGTAAATTATTTATAGTTAGAATGAAATAGTCACAATAGATCAGTATGAATTAAATAGACAGCCCCATAATATTCAGTTTGAATAAAAACAAATATAAATATCAACAAGACACATTTAGTTTGTATCTGAAGATATGGCTTTTATAGCAAGAAATGGTTATATACATTATACATGTAATTGTTTGTGTGTATATATATATATATATATAGTATTTGTTTTTTATAACAAAATCGCTACCAGTCAGAACTGTTTCAGTGTTTACCTCTCCAGCCACTGGCCCACTGCTGTTTTGAGTTATCTGTCAAACGCCATTGTTTGTTTGGGTGTTGACCCAGCTAGCCGATGCTATTTCAAACTATACTATAAAAGAGTATAATATAAAAATAGCTCATTATCCACCAGAGTGCCAAGCTATACTATAAAAGAGTATAATATAAAAATAGCTCATTATCCACCAGAGTGCCAAACTATACTATAAAAGAGTATAATATAAAAATAGCTCATTATCCACCAGAGTGCCAAACTATACTATAAAAGAGTATAATATAAAAATAGCTCATTATCCACCAGAGTGCCAAACTATACTATAAAAGAGTATAATATAAAAATAGCTCATTATCCACCAGAGTGCCAAACTATACTATAAAAGAGTATAATATAAAAATAGCTCATTATCCACCAGAGTGCCAAACTATACTATAAAAGAGTATAATATAAAAATAGCTCATTATTCACCAGAGTGCCAAACTATACTATAAAAGAGTATAATATAAAATAGCTCATTATCCACCAGAGTGCCAAACTATACTATAAAAGAGTATAATATAAAAATAGCTCATTATCCACCAGAGTGCCAAACTATACTATAAAAGAGTATAATATAAAAATAGCTCATTATCCACCAGAGTGCCAAACTATACTATAAAAGAGTATAATATAAAAATAGCTCATTATCCACCAGAGTGCCAAACTATACTATAAAAGAGTATAATATAAAAATAGCTCATTATCCACCAGAGTGCCAAACTATACTATAAAAGAGTATAATATAAAAATAGCTCATTATTCACCAGAGTGCCAAACTATACTATAAAAGAGTATAATATAAAATAGCTCATTATCCACCAGAGTGCCAAACTATACTATAAAAGAGTATAATATAAAAATAGCTCATTATCCACCAGAGTGCCAAACCTGCAGCTTATCTTAAGTTACCCAGTCAAACATCCAGACCTGGAAACTCAATGTTATCTCACGGGCGGCGACCATGTTAACGTGACCTTGACCCACCATACCTCTGACCTGGTCTTCACTTACCTACATACGTGGCCTTTTATTTTTTAGCCCATCTTCTACCGTCTATCTCAACAGAACGGTTTAGATCTCAAATGAAAAACAATATTTTTTTCCCGGCTATTGTTTGTTTAGAATGTTATCAACCTGGGTAGGATATTTGTTTGTCTGTATATATGTTGTTGCTTGTATAGTGCTATAATTTCACTTGGTCTATAACAACTTTTATAAAGCACTTGATAACTTTGGTCTTTCATTTCAATGAATAGGGATAATGATGAAGTGAATTTTTGTAAAAGCTAAAAACATAAATATGAAAGCGTTGAAGCCATTTATTGTTGTAGAAATCTTAATTTCTCATGTGGCTAATTGGCTTTGTTTACTATCAAATTCAAAATACGCTGTTGCTACAAAATCATATCTTACATACATTAAACAATGTTCTACAAAGTCATATCTTACATTCATTAAACAATGTTCTACAAAGTCATATCTTACATTCATTAAACAATGTTCTACAAAGTCATATCTTACATTCATTAAACAATGTTCTACAAAGTCAGTACACAATAATAAAAAATAAACCTATACGTAATGACTCGGCATACAAACATGAATGTAACGGCAAGCGTTAATTAAATTGTATGTACAAGTTTAAACAGTGTTGCAAAGAAACGATATTAGGATTCTATCGTCTGTATCAAAATTCCCATAGAAATTTTAGAAATGTAATCAGCTAAATATTATTACTAGAGTAGCTTCCCATGAATAATCTCGCTAAATCGGTGATCCCCAACCATTTTCTACCCGTGGATCCTCAAAGTGGCGTTGATTATTTATATTTTAGATTGTTTTGAGTTACAATGCCACTGCCGCTCATAGCGGAAAGTTGCACAATCTCGAGAGAAATACACAACATTAAATACACAACAGTAAATACACAACAGTAAATACACAACATAAAATACAAAACAGTAAATACACAACAGTAAATACACAACATTGAATACACAACAGTAAATACACAAAATTAAATACACAACCTTATATACACAACAGTAAATATACAACATTAAATACACAACAGAAAATACAAAACATAAAATACAAAACAATAAATACACAACAGTAAATATACAACAGTAAATATACAACATTAAATACACAACAGTCAATACACAACCGTAAATAACAACAGTAAAAACACAACAGTACATACACAACAGTAAATACAACATAAAATACTCAACTGTAAATAACAACAGTAAATACACAACAGTAAATAAAAATGGAATACTTTCATGTTTCTTGGGCGGCCCAGTACCATTTGATCCACGGACCGGGACCAGACCGCGGCCCGACGGTAGGGGACCAATGCGCTACATCACATTTAAAACATAAACTAATGTAAGGGAAATTAATTTTGTTGTTACCAGAGTTGCTTCCCCTGAATCAATTCCGCTAGATCACACTTAAATTTAAACATAAACTAATGTAAGGGAAGTGAATCTTGTTGTTACGTACAAATGATGTTTTCTATTATATATGTATGAATATGTATATCTACAATTTATATGTAAGTGCGAGTAAACGAATACTATTGAGTATGCAGGGCCGGCTTAGGAAGGGCGAGGCCCAACCAGCAGCATACTCTTACCACAATATACTTAGTAGTTGTAACGTTCATTTGGTGTTAGCGAAGTAAGTTCTACCCTTGATCTGACCGCCCTCACCGCCCCATCCCCAATTAATTACGCCACTGGGCCTGACACTAAACGCGGTTATGCTGACATAATGCACTGTAAGCTAGCTATGCAAGGAACAGCTAGTAATGCAGGGTAAAGTTAGTAATATAGGGTACAGCTCGTAGTGCAGGGTACAGCTAGTAATATAGGGTACGGCTCGTGATGCAGGGTACATATAGTAATATAGGGTACAGCTCGTAATGCAGGGTACAGCTAGTAATACAGTGGGTATTCGGTTAACGAACTTAATCCGTTCCACAATTATGTTCGCTATCCGAATCGTTCGTTAACCGATCATCGATTTACCATATATTATAATGGAAACTCGATTAATTCGTTCTGGAGATCCTAAAAATTAAATTAAAAAAAATAATCATGTACAAGAATAATTTCTTAGTACGTTTATTTATTACAAATATGATACATAGTCTTGCTTATTAATCTATCCTTTTCCTTTCTTTGGGCGTTAAAGAACATGTCCAATGTCGATTGTTTTTCTGTCTCCTTCAGGACATTCAGGAAATGATTGATAGCAATGTCGTTGTAGAGATCTGCAACCCTATTGACATCAGCTTGTTTAATGCCAGATCTCCTTTTAAATTTTGTAAACCAGCCAGTGGTAGCCTTGAATTCTAGATTTTCTGAGGACGAGCCTGGAGTTTGTTCTTTCAATTTCTCAAAAATTTCTACAGCCTTTTCTTGATACATCTCTTTTCACCTCTCGTTCATTTATCCAAACTAAAAGCAAACTCTCGATTTTATCATGAATGACACTTTTTTTTGCTTCTCAGATGTAATTTTCGCTACTCCTTTAGCGGCTTAAGTCTTCTTGATGATATCTTTTTTAGCTAGGATTGTGCCTACAGTAGACCTGTTCAAGCCGTACTGCCTGGTAACATCAGTCATTATTTGTCCACTCTCTACTTTAGTTATAATCTCTTGCTTGGTTTTTATGGTGAGCACAGTTCTTGACACTCCACTCTTTTTAGGTCCCATAATATTGTCAAATTTTCAGGGGGTTTTTTATAAGGCGTTTAGAGAAACACATACGAAAACCACAAGGACAGAAACCAACTACACATGTATGGTACACTATTGACGATGTGTCGTCGCACTCTACCCTACGCGTCGTATGGTGCTGCCTCACTGCTATGTAGTATGAATGATGACGTGTCAGCGCACGCGCACATCCATTTTCAGGACAAATTGAGGACTGATGTCGGGTGTTTCGAGAGCCGAGACGTTTTCGTTAGAATTAGTTTTTGTTCGTTATCCGAATTTTGTTCGTTGTCCGAACACAAAAATCTTTCCTGAAAGTGTTCGTTGTCCGATTTGTTCGCTGTCCGAACAGTTCGTTAACTGAATACCCACTGTATAGGGTACAGCTCGTAATGCAGGGTAATCTCGTAATACAGGGTACAGCCTGTAATATAGGTTACAGCTCGTAATGTAGGGTACAGCTAGTAATGTAGGGTACATCTAGTAATGCAGGGTACAGCTAGTAATGGAGGTAGTAACACTACTATCAGTGTAGGACCTGTAATGATGAAAATCATTTCCCGTCTGCGCGCGATGTGAAAATATTCGCCTGTCTATGTACGAATGTACGTGTGTGTTAAGTCACACATCTATTCACGTAACGATCAATGAAAATTCAATTAAAATGTTCACACTGTTATTAATACATTTCGCTTTATTATTAAAGGGTGTGACCTAGAAATACAGCACGTTTATTGTTAACAACCTTCTACAGTGACCGGATAGAACACAATAATAACATACCAGTATTTCAATAGGATGTTGGGTGAAATGTCATCATCAGTTTAGACGAGTTATCTTATCCTGGATTAAAGCGATCCTGGAAACTCTATACATTTTATACCGTGAAGTGAAGCCATTATTTTTTGTTTGTATGTACACACTGGTATGTAGTGAATGCATTTCCAAACAAGTTATCAAGTCTGTTGTAGATGGACACACCCAGTAAATTGCTTGAACTATATTCTAGTGAAGTGGTCGGCCACCCGTTGAGCCCCACAGACCACTAAATGTGTTTCATTCCCGCGGACTACATTTTTTTTAGTTTATTTCCAGTTTCCAATAAATTTACAAGCTATTATTCCGAGGTCCAATAAATGTACAAGCTATTATTCCGAGGTCCAACAAATGTACAAGCTATTATTCCGAGGTCCAACAAATGTACGAGCTATTATTGCGAGGTCCAACAAATGTACAAGCTATTATTGCGAGGTCCGATAAATGTACAAGCTATTATTCCGAGGTCCAATAAATTTACAAGCTATTATTCCGAGGTCCAATATATTTACAAGCTATTATTCCGAGGTCCAACAAATGTACGAGCTATTATTCCGAGGTCCAACAAATGTACGAGCTATTATTCCGAGGTCCAATATATTTACAAGCTATTATTCCGAGGTCCAACAAATGTACGAGCTATTATTCCGAGGTCCAACAAATGTACGAGCTATTATTCCGAGGTCCAATATATTTACAAGCTATTATTCCGAGGTCCAACAAATGTACGAGCTATTATTCCGAGGTCCAATATATTTACAAGTTATTATTCCGAGGTCCAACAAATGTACAAGCTATTATTCCGAGGTCCAACAAATGTACAAGCTATTATTCCGAGGTCCAACAAATGTACGAGCTATTATTGCGAGGTCCAATTAATTTATTATTTGTATTCCTGTGTACCACTGTGTGTGTATGATAGAGTGGGTATCTTATAAAACAATTAATCAACTTAGAGTGACTCATGTATCAATGTTGCTTCAATACTTTATTGATTTGCTTGATTTATATATATATATATATATTTATTACTTTATTAAATGATTGTTTTTTGTTTTTTTTTAATTCTTAACAAAAGAAAGTAGAAACAAATAATGGCTGAATTCATCTGCAGGCCAACAACATTGTATTGTGGACCACCCACTGTCTATGGACCACCGACTGCTCACCTGTGTTCCAATGAATTCTTTATGTGATAAACAACTCATATGAGTAGATAATGTACATTGAATGATATTTAATATGCGTCTATATATTTCAATACCTAATTCAATTTATTATACTTAAAATAACACATTGACTGGATCCACAGATTAGATATATATCTTTGGCTGGATCTAACGTATGGTGATTGACGACGTAAAATGTGTGAGATGTGTTCCCTATTGCAGGTTTACTTACCTCTGGTCTCTGTGAAGGTTTACTTCCCTCTAGTCTCTGTGCAGGTTTACTTACCTCTGGTCTCTGTGCAGGTTTACTTACCTCTGATCTCGGTGCAGGTTTAGTTACCTATGGTCTCTGTGCAGGTTTACTTACCTATGGTCTCTGTGCAGGTTTACTTACCTATGGTCTCTGTGCAGGGATGCCGAGAAAAATTCCATTGCCAATGTAAGGAAGGTTGTGGTCCCCCATTCTAAATTCTACATTAATGAATTATGTGTATTGCATGTATAATATTTATTTGTCACAATAATATACTGCATTCATACATTTTAGATAGATAATAATAATGTATCAGTTAGATATAAATGTAATTTTTGAGTATTATTTAAGGCATTTCACTATAAACATGAACTGAAATTCCTTCCATAGTGACCAAGCGGTGAACAACGCTTGGCTTTCCACCTGAGAGTCTCGGGTTCGATCTCAAATGATGGACTTGTTTCCTGGTCCTGAAAAGTCCTTTAATTCCCCCCTAGCTTTATATGGGTGCCAGACCTTGGGGAAGTAAAGGCGGCTGGGCGTCGCGCTAGGCACACTATCCCCTTCTCTGCCGAGGTTACACAATCAGATACATACTGCTACATTTTATCTGTCGCTGTGATCCTTTCAGGTTTAGTAAATTTTACCTTTTTTTTTTACTTTAAATGCATTTCCCTTTCCAAATTCTGTATTAAAGATCCCAATGGCTGTGTCTGTCTATATAACTGTGTTGTCTACAAAAGTTTGTAAATTAATTATTGACCTAAACATTTCATGTTGAATTCAAAACAAAGTCTAGTGGACGCCATGAGGTGTAGACAGAAGGGGGCGGGTGTCTGGAGTGTTGATATGAACTAATAGAAGATTATATTTATAAATAAAGTATCTGAATTATTGAGACCAAATCATGGACCTATGCAGACATTTAGACCAGGACTACTGGAATGTGAATTGATTCAATCCCGACTTTATTTACATATCAATATCATATTACATCATTTCCTGTTCACCTAACAAGACTAAACCATCACCAATAAATTCTAAACTACCTCGACAGTTGATTTATTTAATGACTGCAATATGTCAAAATGACCTCACCCCCTGTCAATGAATGTTTGAAATCATCACATGTGGAAAAAAAGGGAAACAACTCTCATTTGATGTAGTCTAATCTGACTTGTTGCACTGTCTTCCTTCTGTATGGAATTCACTTCACTCAATTTCAAACTGCCCAACTAAAAATGAAAGGTTTATCTGGGAGCTAAATGTTGTATAAAATATTTACATATCACAATGTAACAACATTTTTGTTTATGTTAATTTTTGAATGTTTCTTACATAATTTTGGTATGCTGATTTCAGTGGTACCATTGGTTTTGCTCTATCATCGAGATTTCCTGAGAAAAAGCGTAAAATATATTTTGGAGTTTTCCTATATGTGTGATGCATTTATAACACAGTGACTCGTGGATTTGTTTTTCTCTCCGGCGAGCCACTGTCAGTGGCTTTGTATATTTTGTATCTTTTTTCTATAATCCCACTTTTAATATTACTTTTCCTGATTTTAGATTTTTAAGGTATTCAGGTAAATCATTTTTTTTATAAATATTAGCACATTTTGGGTACAATTTTTTATCAAATGCTACTGAGAGTATGAGTTAGCTATATTATTATGTTTATTTTCAGTTTAACTAATTACATCTGTTATATGAAGTGGTGAAAATGTCTAGTAGATCCTGCAAGCTTTGTCCTGACTCATTATGTTATGTTTGTGGTTACTATATTATATATTTGTCCAACACAAGATTGTCAGTAGTACAAAATTCTTTACTGCATATCATGCTTATTTTGGCATGGCTATGGCAGATCAGGACAAAATCATGGGCACCACACTACAGTTGTAGCAGCTGCAGATCAACTCTGGATGGATGGCTGCGTGGAATCCGAAAGTCAATGCCCTTTGCGATTCCGAGAATATGGAGAGAACCGACGAATCATCATGATGACTGTTATTTCTGCATGGTTGACATTTCAAAGTATCAAGAGCCGAAGGATAGGCTGACTTTAGTTTATCCAAGTATACCCTCTTCTATTGGGCCAGTTCCACACAGTGATGAATTGCCTGTTCCTAACCTACCTCAATCTGAAGAAGCAACTGAATATCATTCTGATGTAGACACACCGGATGAACTCCGTGATGACTGTGATTTCAAGGATCCGAAAGATTCACCTAATTTCCCTAACCAACAAGACAAGACATGTTGAAAAAGAAGCATGGATTGCGTTTAGACATGTTTTTCATAGTTTTTTAGGCAACAATAAGAGTGATAACTACAAAGAGCTAGTGGAAAACTTAATTGTACTGTAGGCAGATATGAAATGCAGTATGTCACTAAAGATGCATTACCTGCATTCACACTTGGAATTTTTCAAACCAAATTTGGGTGATGTGAGTGAAGAGCATGGAGAACGTTTTCATCTGGATATTTATGCAATGGAGAAAAGATACCAGTGCAGATGGGATGCAACTATGATGGGTGACTACATCTGGTGTTTGATACTCGATGACAACAAAGTTCATAAAAGAAAACCACGTTCTAGTGTTTTTTTTTTGTATTTTGAGAGACTATTATATTAGAACATAATGTAACATTATGTAATATATGCATGTAACGTGATGTAACATGACGTTTTGTAACATAACATAACATTTTTGAACTAGTAAATGTTAAATATTGACTAAAGTTGTATCTCATGGAATATGATTAATATTAATTAAATTTTTAATTGAATTTTTGGTTTTACGATCAAACGCTTGATGCAATAAAAAAAAAAAAACCAATGTCATATTCAGACTCAGCATACTCAAATTAAATAAGAGACATCAAAACATTTAGATAAACAGAGAAAATGTTTTTTTTGTTACATTGCTTTTTTTTTTTTGTAAAAAAATAGGTGCCGGTACTCACTGATGGATTTCCTAACTTTTAACTATCAGTTCGCTGTTTCGCATTTTATATTTTAATTCTTAATGCGCGCAATTTTAAAATAATTCAATTTTAACAAATTAATAATATAATAAATGAATAATAAACGTTGGAATACAAGAAAAGTAATATTTTTCCCCACATTGAAAAAGGTGCCGGTACGCCGTACGGTGCGTACCGGCACAAAAAAAGCACTGCAGATAATAAACATGAATGAGAACATTATTTAGGTTCCTAATAGATATCTGTAAGGGTGTAAGTTTGGTTAGACATTCTAAAACTGGCGGCGTATGGTAGCGTGGTTTTGTTTTATATGTTCATCACAAATATAGTCTCAAATGAAAGTCACAAGTCCATGCAGCTGATTCAATAACATTTATTGTACGAAGACATTGAGATAAAAAGAAATCATATTACGTCATACTTCACTTCAAAAATATCATTAACTGACTTTCACTAATACTTGACTTTAAAATATCATTAGACTCTCATGGAGAAAAACTAGACACAACCTCCTAGCTCAAGATAAAATAAGTAACTAACTAAAATCTCTAAGGATTGTATCTAGGCAAGTGACAAGTGACGCTCTTGTTTCGTCACATAACAACATCACAAAACTGGGATCTCTAGTCAATTAAAAACTGTGATCAAACACATGTATCGAAACAATATTAAAAACAACCTTTACAATATCTATTATAATTGATGGCGTAACATTGTTTACCACTTGATAACCAGTGCTCGATTTAAGAAAAAACCAGAGCCGGGGATGAAAAAATATGTTCAGCAGATCCGGGGATAAATGTCTATGGTTTCATCCCCGGCAGGGATATATTAGCCAAAGCAGAGCCGGGGATGACAGTTCTCAGTTCCGGGGATATCCCCGGCATCCCTGGCGGTAAATCGAGCCCTGTTGATAAATATTATAATTTAAAAGCTTATAATAAACAATAACATTTTCTAAATTATGAAATTTGTGCAATATGTGAAATAAGAACATATTTTGAATTTGTCAACAGACAGATATATTTTGAATTTGTCAACTTAGAGATACATATTTTGAATTTGTCAACTTAGAGATACATATTTTGAAGTTGTCAACTTAGAGATACATATTTTGAAGTTGTCAACTTAGAGATACATATTTTGAATTTGTCAACAGAGAGATACATATTTTGAATTTGATTAGAATCCCGGTATCTTGGATTTAGAGAATGTCCCTGGAATAAGAGAATGTCCCTGGAGTAAGAGAATGTCCCTGGAAAAAGAGAATGTCCCTGGAATAAGAGAATGTCCCTGGAAAAAGAGAATGTCCCTGGAAAAAGAGAATGTCCCTGAAATAAGAGAATATCCCCGGAAGTGTTGATTAGATTAACTCCGGATTGGATCCCTCTATTCCAGTTAAGAAATTCAATAGACTGAAGACAGTACTAAGACAGTACTAAGACAGTACTATGCAGTGTAGATGTTCGTTTGTTGGATTAAGAAAAAAATCCACACATGTTTAAAACGCAAAGTGAAAGTTTTTCCAGAAAATCCTATTTTAAAGTCTTACGGTATACAACACAGGTCTGTGTATTATGGTCAAGTATTTCTGGTACTTCAAGTATTTGATTTATTAACCTTTCCCTTCTCCTTATTGAACAGCTCTCTTACACTCAGTGTGTGTTACAGACAGTAAAAAAAACTGCTAGGAGACGGTCTCTGACAGATGGGCTCTTTCATCACTCCACAAAGACAATAGATTAGATGTGTCAGAGTGGTACGGATCAACAGATGGGAATTATGTGCAGGTCGTAGATTGCCAGGTTTTCTTCTTTACCATCCACAATGATGTGCTGAACACATTAAGTTTTAAAATACATACCAGTGATACCACAATGATGTGCTGAACACATTAAGTTTTAAAATACATACCAGTTATACCACAATGATGTGCTGAACACATTAAGTTTTAAAATATATACCAGTGATACCACAATGATGTGCTGAACACATTAAGTTTTAAAATATATACCAGTGATACCACAATGATGTGCTGAACAAATTAAGTTTTAAAATACATACCAGTGATACCACAATGATGTGCTGAACACATTAAGTTTTAAAATACATGCCCAGTGATACTTCAAAGAGCTGCTAACTTAAAGACATCCAACCAACAGTAGTTAAAAAAAGCCACCGGAAATTACTGAAAAAATGGAAGACCAGTATAGCCACTAGTATGCAAATAATAAATTCTTTAAAACATGTTTTAACTAATATCATGTAGTTGTTTCCTAGCCCATGGCTATGACTTACGATGTTGACCTGTTCATTCTTCTACCTGCGTACCGTGTGAACCAAATACGAGATATTTCATGACCAAATTTTCTAAATGTTAAGCAGACTTATAACAAGACGTCCATTGGTTCTATAGTGACCTCACGACCTCACAACATCCCCACTATAACAATGACCATGGAGGTACCACATAGTACATGTCAGAGATGACATTCCAGGTAAATGTATTAACTTGTGACATTTGGTTCACTGCATCAAACTATCACCTTCGCCGAGTCATACCTACCCTAACGAACCAAAGGCATTTATAACAATTAGTGTGGAGAATGTCGCTCTGTCTATATCTCAATATATACTTTTTAGAAACAAGAGATTTATTTACAGAGTTTATTTATTGAAAACATACACATGTTGCCTATGTATCATATATAGACATATAAACTCAACTTAATGCATCTAGTGGCTAGTGTCAATCAATTACATCTTCGTGAGAGAGAAATAAAAAGAGGGTAGAGACTCACAGTTCAACTATTTATTTCTATTGTGCTATCTTAAAGTGCAGTCTGGAAATCTTTGCGTAACCACACGCTGGCTCGCAGGCAGTGAGCTCCCTTGGCTGTTATGTATGTACACAATGCGTGAGTTACCTTTCTTGACAATGAGGAGTTATCTGTTCCTGACAAAAAGATCTTTATAGAATTTGGACAAAACAGAACGTCGAGAGTATTGTCATGTGAAATAATGCTGTGACGTCATCGAAAACATTCTTATTTGAATGGATTGGATATAAGAAGAGTTTTGAAGGAGATCACCTGTTATAGTTCTTAGTGAGTATAGGATTGTTTTATAATGAGTTGATTTTCATACATTTGACTACTTCTGTTATACACAATTCACAATCGATTTAATTAGAGTAAAATCAATGCAAATAGCTTTACTGAGTTTTGAAAGGAATAAGAAATTTTAGGCTACAAGTTTCTACGGCATGGATTATGAAAACGAACATGTTTGAAGGATTTTTAGTTAAAGTATACGCCTGACCTGACTCTGCCTAACATATGTCCTGTATGGTCACTGCGATGTCAGTGTTGTTTAGGGTTTGAAAGTACGATAACTACAACTGTAGTGTTGAAAAGATCAGCATACTTTGTCAACGGGTGATTCATACAATTCCTTGCAGTCAAAGTAAGAATAATTTATACAATTAAATCCACTGACCTACTAAATTAATAATGTCTCAATCTAAAAACATGTTTCTCATGTATCTTTTATGTCTATGACCTTCTATATTCGTTGTATTCTTTATGAACTTCAGTTTAAGTTTGTTGTATTCTTTATGAACTTCAGTTTAAGTTTGTTGTATTCTCTATGAACTTCAGTTTAAGTTTGTTGTATTCTCTATGAACTTCAGTTTAAGTTTGTTGTATTCTCTATGAACTTCAGTTTAAGTTTGTTGTATTCTCTATGAACTTCAGTTTAAGTTTGTTTTTCTGTCCACGACCGAGTGGGCAAACGTTTCCAACCGCAGGCAACATTGAGCCCTTCAATTTGAATACAGGGGCATATTAAGGGTACTGCTGGTTGGGCAGGGTGCCGAACTGGAAAGGGGCGCTGAAGAAGCGTTGTTAAATGTATTTTTAATTTTCATGTTGGGGGGAGTGCGCCAAAAAGGTAACTCGCACAAGGCACTCACGATATAGGCTCTGTGTGTATATATATGTATATGTGTGTGTGTAATGTGATATTCGTGCCCTGTTTCAACTCATTGTTTATATAGTTGTATAGTAATCAATCCACACAGTTGTGGTCCTCATAGTTTAAACATCTATTGACAGATATCGAGTGATATTGACAGATATTGACAAAGATTATATATTATACAGATAAATAAATAGTCCTGGGTTTTGTGTTAAAAACTCTTGCGCCATTGTTGTTATTCGCTTTTGTCTCCAATGACGCTTTCCATTCATAAAAACACACAGACCTATTTACAACTCTTTGTTTTTATTTTTCAAGACATGAAATATGAATGAAAAAGCTTTCAATTTGCTTTATAAATATAAAAAAGCGAAAATGTATTATTTAATTCATGCGTTTATGGGTTATTAGGATCTTTATATATATATATATATATATATATATATATATATATATATATATATATATATATATATATGTAATAAACATTTCCATTCAATGAATGGACTGACGAGTGTAAATATCATTATGGCGGCGATGAAAACATTGTTTCAAAATGAGGCTTGCGACATCTGTATAATATCTAATCTGTGGATATTGACAGATATTGTATATCTTTGGTTTAAAAATGAATAAATTGATAACACCTTAAAATAAAATTACAGAAAACATTAATTCAAAAAATAACATTTAAAAATTTGAAGAAAATTAGACTGTGCATAAATTTTCAAATGAATTTCGGATAAATATTGAGTCAGGGGAAGTAACATACTTAAACAAACATGAGTGCCACTTTATTTACGATTTCCGTTTTGATTTATTGATTTGATTAAACGGTTTCGGGTTGCAATCGGCGGCCTTGAAAGAGTTTTTACCTAAAAATATTTTATTTCAAAGGGAGCTAATTCGTGCTTTAAAAATTGAATAGAAGCTGTTTGATGTATTTCTTAAAAGATACTTCAATTCTCAATTTAGTTAGAATATTTAATTTGGGATCATCCTGACCTATATAACGCTGATTTATTAGGATAAGATTATTTGATGCCGAATTGAAATATTCCATTTCATTAATTGTCCTAAACTTACATACAATTGACAGAACGCTTTTCTTAACATTAATATGCCGAGTGATTCTTATTGTCGCCTACAATATACACACATATATTACTCCGTTTTTTAGAGCATTTTCGAAAAAAAAAATGCTCTATTGTCCCTGTTTTGTCTGTCTGTCTGTCTGTCTGTCCGTCATCACCCTAGATCTCAACAACCATAAGTCCTAGACCCATGATGTATATATCATTTTGTAGGTCTTGGCCTGCCATGTGTGCATCAAAAGTCCATTTCGCGATCTGACCTCTGAGGGCCGAAAAAGGGGGCGTATCAAGTACCGTTTTTTACTATATAAGCTATATTAATAAAGGAGCGCCCTATATCTCAGCAACCATAAGCCCTAGACCCATGATGTATATATCATTTTGTAGGTCTTGGCCTGCCAAGTGTACATCAAAGGTCCATTTCGCGATCTGACCTCTCAGGGCCGAATATAAGAGTTTCTTATGTACCGTTTTTGCTTATATTTTAAATATAAATAATAAAAGCTAATCAAAGGGGCGTAATCATTATTTATTTTTGTAACAATTATTCAACATGATTACTTCTCTCTCTATTTATCAAAACCCATACGCGTGGAGTAATATCTATGGCTGTAACCCGGAAAAAAATACGGATTTTGTCTGGCGTAACCGTAGCCACTGCGTACACGAAAATGCTCTAAAATGTCCTTTGTCCGAAACGGAAAAGACTTAAATTGCTTTTTTTTTTTACATTTTGACGATTCTGGTCTATATTACACCGTAAGATCGTGGCAGTGGTGTGTAAAGTCCCTGTAAGGATGAGATGAAATCCCTTAGATCCTATAAACCACTAATGGGACGGTTTTATGGTGCCCTTCTTTCATCCCCACCATAGCCGATAGTGCAATGGCCATGTCGCCTACAATACACACACACACACACACACAAACGCACATATATATATATATATATATATATATATATATATATTACTCCGATTTTTTTTTTTACATTTAGACGATTCTGGTCTATATTACACCGTATGATGGTGGCAGTGGTAGATATGTCTATTTGTAAGGATGTTGTACTGACTTCTTCTCATATCGCTCTATAATCTTATTAATTCAATGAGAGTTTTTTCTTTACATCAAATAGTGTATGCCTTAACTCATTAGTGCTTACTTTTCTAATGAAATGCAGAGTAGGGTTTTGTAGTAACTGCACGTTAAGCCTTAGTTGTGAACAAGTTAGGAATTATTTCGTCTCTTTGGTCTACTTTCTTTAAGAATTCTGTTTTAATTCAATTTTGTGTTATTTTTTGTGGGAGTATACGACCTAATTAGTTAAAAGTAAAAAAAAAAGAATTTTAGTGATTAGAAGTGGTGCCACACTACCTTGATTTCCCGGGCAACGCCGGGCATACAGCAAATGAAATTATTTATAAATCAAATGTAAACAAGCAGAGATGAGAAGAGCGCAAGGCGAAACAATCTACCCATGGGCAGTACTTTTCACAGCCCTGGTCAATGACCTTCTAAGTTTTAGAATTTTTTAAGACAGCGTCTCTCAAACTTTTACGCTTCCCAGTTTTGGTTTCACGATCCGCCATTGATAATTATATTGTTTTTGCTACCCGCCGGTTAAGAAAATATTTTCGCTATATACTTTGAAGATTTAAAAACTTTTAGTTTTGTAACATATAGAGAGTTGTAATTCTCCATGTTTTGATTCTCCATCTTCTAATTCTACATTTAAAAGGTGTCGCTACACATTCTTCCCAATCTTTGAGGGCCACTGGTAGATGACATTATCTCTGAGTTTCTTGAATTGGTTTGTTGAATCATCTATGCCACCAACCTATCTCTGTTTTATTCTATATGATCGTTTTTCAGACACAGTATCGTATAGACTGTAACATTCTATCAAATTATACTGTGTTGTTCACGGTCGTCTTTACAAGAAATATTTCACCATATATTCTAACGAAATGTTTCCCATTGTTTCTACGTGCCGTCAACTTTGCAAATATTTTGTTTCTTTCATTACCTTACAATACAGTATATTTAAGTATTTAATTAACTACTACGTTTAATATTAGTAACGTATTGATTCTGCCTCTCTGTTATAAGTACACGTATTGGTTCTTCGTCTGTTGTATGTACACATATTGGTTCTACCTCTCTGTTATATATACACATATTGGTTTTAGTCTCTGTTATATGTACACATATTAGTTCTACGTCTCTGTTATAAGTACGCGTATTGGTTCTACCTTTTTGTTATATGTGTACAGTATTGGCCGTATCTCTATTAGATTTACACGTCAAAATAAACTCCACTCGGCATGACGCTATCTGGGAATACAACTTATCAACATAACGTTGCTATAACAAAACAAAAGCTAAGGGTGTTATATCAATGGCTTATCAGTTTTTATTTTTCATTCACCGACAGTTATATTTTATTGAGTTTAATGTGTTAAAATATGTTCCTACGTCACCAGTGATCACTGTTGCATTTTAGCAACAAAACGTTACTCACGATGTTTCATATTCAATAAACAAAGATGTTAATTTATGATTGTCCATATCAGTAACCAAAGATGATCATTTCTTAACAAACTTTTTTTTATTGATAACAAATATGTTGTATTGCAAATAACTTTTATTTTAATTAAAATATTCATTTTGTCACTGTCTTGACTGCGGTGACACACAGAAGAATAGTGTTGACAATTATAGTTAATAGAATTCTGGAGATTATTTTTGATAGATAACTAAAAAAATAAGTATAATCATCACATGTACACAGACACGAGAAAACTTACTACATTCAAATAAATTACCTTGAATTGTAAACATGACTATTTCATACCTTCATATTTTCTTGCTGTCTATTCCAAGTTTCAAAACATGAAAAAGATGCATTATGTACAGTTAATCTTTCATTTGTAAACAATCCTGTTGCCCAGACTCAAGACTCGTGCCAGGGTTGGGGTGGAGTTGCGATAAACAAAAGAGAACTTAGAGTGGAGCTAAAGATATTAAATCTCAGGTGCCTGCTTGTTATGTTATTAAATCTGTTCCCTTAGACAAGTACACAAATGTTATTGATATTTGAAGGAGATATTTTAATGTTGACATGTGTACACATATTAACCAAATACTAAATCATCAGTGTTGTGTACATTGTACATTGGTTACGTGTATAATAAATCTTTTTTTCAAAATTAAAACATGTACATTGATACACAGGATATAATACTGAAGGTTATATTCTCCCTCTTCCTATCCACAATTATTACATCCGTATTTCAATCTTTTATTGCCCAATCTCTCTCAAATACACCAGTCTACTTCATCAATACATTCTATTTGATATTCTTATATACTGTCTCATACGCACACAACTCACCAATACTCTGTCACTCACTCTTTCTTACGTACTCATTGATTAAAATAATTACAATTCCAGTAGTCTCTGATATAGTACACAAACAAGATGCAATACAGTTGTTGTACTCGCACATGAACAACATTCTACTTCAACAGTTCTTGTACTCACACATGAACAACATTCTACTTCAGTACAGCTCTTGTACTTACACATGAACAACATTCTACTTCAGTACAGCTCTTGTACTCACACATGAACAACATTCTACTTCAATACAGCTCTTGTACTCACACATGAACAACATTCTACTTCAATACAGCTCTTGTACTCACACATGAACAACATTCTACTTCAGTACATCTCTTGTACTCACACATGAACAACATTCTACTTAAATACAGCTCTTGTACTCACACATGAACAACATTCTACTTCAATACAGCTCTTGTACTCACGCATGAACAACATTCTACTTCAACAGCTCTTGTACTCATACATGAACAACATTCTACTTCAGTACATCTCTTGTACTCACTGTTGTGGACCCCTTTGAGGGTATCCTTGGCTTGTTGCTAAGAGTAATAGGGCTGACTCAATGATGACTCGTATTTGTATTTGTGTTTCTACCACACACAGTCTCACCAACAATTAAACGTATAACAAGTGACGAATAATCAATTCCACAAGCGTGTGTACAACACCAAGATATATTTATTATACAAAGGCACCAGTCCGTAACAGGGATCTGGTGACCTATCATAAGCAAAGATAATTCAAACTGCAGCAAATAATCCAATATAAAATGAATGATGGGAACAAATGACGTTATCACTAGTTAGCTCTCTCTCTCTCTCTCTCTCTATTTCCTTCTCACTTCTCTCAAACAGAGACACATCAATAGGCTCACTATCACTCAGCCTAATTGCAACCGGCCACCCCTGGGACTCTCGGTCGAATGTCCACGAATCTATATTTCATTTCCCACATCACTTTTCCCACGTGACCTTTAGCCAATCAAATATAATATCTGTTTCTTTCAAACTTTCAAATTAGGGGGTGGAGCCTAGATGGGGGGGGGAGAAGTACATCATACAGTAGTAACTGGACATTCGTCCCTTTGTCGGCCTGTGAATAGGAGCCCAGTGGTCAGAGAATTCCCCGTGAGGAATGTAACGTGTTTCTGTTACCTCCCGTCCTACTCAACGGCGGAGGTTTTCGCTGTCCACCTGGCTGATGACGCAATTACGGGGGTGGGGTAAAAGAAGGTGGGGAGAACTTGAGAACGGGAACGTATATTATTATACGGGGTATAACATATACATCTTAACGTTAGTAATACTATTAAGCTAAGGGTTGGAGTAAGGGGATGGTTTCGACATATTAGTCACAACCCGTGACATCACCCTCCAACCCACTCGAAACCATAGGGGTGACGACACCGTAGTAGGTGAGGCCATTACATAACATAAACCAATTATAATATAAAAAAATCGAGTCCTTTCCATATGTTAGGACTAGAACAAAGGGCGAATTAACCCGGGGTCATACATAAGCAATGTGCCTGTAACTATCTTTAAATCTCTTTGTATGAAAACACCCCAGACAAATGGAGGGTCACATTGGAATAACACAAAAAGAAAACCTATCTTAGTAACCCTGACCACAACATAATGGATAGGGCCAGGGGGTAAAACCATACATACTTAAATAACCCCAAAAATAAAACAGAACAATTACAACGGCGTACAGCATGATGGTGCCAGCCGGACATATGGTCTGGCCAAAACAAGTTGGTCCAGAGATAAATAAAAAGAAAATAGTGAACACTCTTTCTTCCGAAAGGTGGCACTTAAAACAAAATTAATTGTATCAGTAAGCCTACATAGGCGGTTACTGGATACGAAATAGGGTAAGCAAGATAGTCTCCCTTTGAAGGGATGACTTTACATTGATAGATACAACAGCGTTACAACATTGAACCTGAAATAGAGAGGAAACCATGTATAAATGAATATAATAAGTGGCATCACTACATTCACCCGACATTCACTCACTCTAGGCAAGCCATCTAATAACCTCTCCAAGAGTGGCCCTTTGTGAGTGAGCTCAAACCGACATGCAGCTGTCGACTAGTTACGCCGGGCACCGACTCATCAAATCTGCCCCTACATTATCCTTTCCTTTGAGGCTGTGCACCACGTATCTATAATGCTGTAGGGCCAGGGCCCACCGCATTACCCGATCGTTCTTCATTTTGCTCTCCGAGATAAAGAGGTCTATGGTCGGTTTCGAGGGTGAATTCAGTGCCGTATAAGAACCTCTCTAACTTTTTGGTGGCCCACACAATAGCTAGGCCCTCGCGTTCAATGGTGGCATACTTTTTTTCCCTATCGGTCAGTTTGCGGCTGATGTAAGTTATGGGGAACTTACCATCCGGGAACTCCAGTGGCCGAGGCATCGATCCTTAAGATGAACCGGCGTGTGAAGTCCGGCAGTCGGAGGAGGGGGTTACTACTTAAAAGGGATTGTACAGTTTCTAAGGCCTTCTGGCAGCTGTCTGTCCATGTAACGTTGGTGGGGTAGCCCTTTCGGGTCAGGTCGGTAAGAGGGGCCGTCACGGCGGCAAAGTTCGGGACGAACCGACGATAGTAGCCTATGAGCTCCATCAGGGCCCGGACCTGAGTTTTGGTCTTTGGTGTGGAGATCTTTAGAATCTCCTTCACTTTCCCCTGACCGGGTTTTATACCACCCCCCACCCAAACGATAACCCAGGAAGTCGACGCCCTCGCCCCCAAGCATACACTTAACCGGTCGGGCTGTGAGCCCCGCATTACGCAGTCTGCTAAATACTTGTCCTAGGACTTGAAGGTGTTCCTCCCAGGTCTGTGTGCAGATGAGTATTTCGTCTAGGTAGTTCACGACGCCCCCCAGCCCCGTCAATAGCTCCCTCATAAGGCGTGAAAATGTGGCCGGGGCGGTGACCAGACCGAACGGCATCACCCGCCATTGAAAGTGGCCCGCGGCGGTTTGGAAGGCCGTCATTTCGCGTGCCCGGTCGATAAGGGGAACCTGCCAGTACCCTTTACTGAGGTCTATTATTTTGACAGGTACGTTGTCCCGTCCTGGGCTACCTCAGCTAGCAAGGCTTCTAGGTTTGGGAGGGGTTCCGCGTCGAAAACCGTGAGTTTGTTCAACTTTCGATAATCTACGCAGAACCTATACGTACCATCCTTTTTCTTCACTAACACCACTGGGGAGGAGTAAGGAGACTGGGACCTCTCGATGACCCCTAGTCTAAGCATGTCCTCAATTTCCCTCTCAATGGACTGTTTGACCGCAAAGGGTGTGGGGTACATCGGCTTTCTGACAGGTTTGTCGTCTATCAGACGTATGTCGTGCTCGACCAAGTGAGTCCTACCGGGAAGATCAGTCAGGGCGTTCGAGTAACGGTCGCAGAGTTGCTTTATCTCTTTGACTCGGGGCTCGGATAGTAGGGGGGAGATCACCACTTCAGCGGCCGTCTCTGCTCCCTGCCCTGGTAGCATTACTTCCCCTTCATCTAAGCTCTCCTCACTCAGGTCAATTATTGCCCCTGCGGCGAGAATACTTTCTTCCCCCTTTGATTTCACTTGGCCTCTGTCTGACCCTTCTATCCTCCCCTCTTCCACTGACCTCGCTTTGCTCGCAGGGCCCCCCATCAAATCCTCTGGGTCCCGGCTTATGTAAGCTTTTAACAGGTTCCCATGGAAAACCTTAGTCCCCTTGGGTAGTTGGAGCTGGTAGTCAAGGAGCCCCACCCTTTTGATCACTTGGTAGGGGCCCTTCCATTGCATGAGCCATTTATTTTTCTCATCCGACATGAGAATTAATACCTTATCACCTGGGGCAAACTCTCGGAGTCTAGCCTTCTGGTCAAAGTATTTGCGAGCCCTTTCACTGGCTTGGCTTAACTCTTGCTGGGCTAGTTGGCAGGTCTCTTCCAGTTTGTTACGAAGGTCGACCACATATTGGTAGGTGGTCCGAACTTCGGTGGGTTCCTGCTCTTTGGACGATAGCTCACGGAGTATATGGCTGGGGCCCCTTACCTTCCGTCCATACAGCAGCTCAAAGGGGGAAAAACCTAAACGTTCCTGAGGGGCCTCCCTATAAGCGAACAACAGGGCCGGCAGGTACCGGTCCCAGTCTTTGGGCCTCTCACAACACATTTTCCCCAGCATTGATTTCAGAGTGCCGTTGAGCCTTTCGACTAGCCCATTACACTGGGGGTGGTATGGAGTGGTCAAGAGCTGGCGCATAGACAGTAGTCTCGATACTTCTCCCATCAGCTGGGATGTAAATTGGCTCCCTCTGTCGGACAATATTTCCTCTGTAAATATTTCCCGAGTAAATATTTCCACTAAGGCCTCTGCAACCCTCTCGGTATCAATAACTCGAAGAGGTACAGCCTCGGGGTACCGTGTGGCGTAATCTACAAGGGTCAGAATGTAGCGGTTTCCCCTATCTGATGTGGGGTCGAAGGGGCCCACAATATCAACTGCTACTCGTTTGAAGGGGACATCTATGAGTGGCATGGTACCTAGTGATAGTTTGCTAGTCTTCCCTTTAGGTGTGGTGCGCTGACACCGGTCACACGACCTGCAATACCTCTTCACGTCGCCCCCTATACCTGGCCAAAAAAATTGAGATTGGGTGCTCTCAAGGGTCTCCTTTGCCCCCAGATGACCCCCGAAAAGGATCTGATGGGCCACTCTCATCGCCTCGCCCCTCTGCTCTTTGGGCACCACTAACTGGGTGGATGTCTCCCCCTTTTTACTTACCAGCTCTCTGTATAGCAGATCCCCTTTTATTGTATATCTCTCCATGTGACCCCGGTGGTTGTTGACCCTTCCACTTTCTGCCCATTCTCTTAACTTACGAAGGGAGGGGTCGTTTTGTTGCTGGATGTGGAACTCAGAAGGGGTAATGGCTGATGCAGGGCACGGGGGCGTGGAGAGGGGTTTAACTGGCTTCATCTGTTTTCTCTCCTGCTCCCTGGTCATCACTGCACAGTTAGTTGGACCTTCCTCTGAAAGGTTCAGGGGCGTTGGGTCGGGTGTAGTGGATTTCCCCTCCCAGTCAGGGTTGGGTGAAAAGGGGCGTCGAGCCCCTGGTATGTTGCCGATAATGAGGTCATAGAGGGGCTCATCTAGTGCCCATCCTTCCAACTGCCCCACGTAATACGGCGTGTCTACTTGTACCACAACGAATGGGGCCTCAAACACGCCCCCGTTAATGGCCTTCAACTGGCCCCTCCGCCATGTTCTGCCCTCGACCGGTACTAAGGAGGTCCGGACCACGACCCCCTAGCATCCCGAATCCCTTAGGACCTGCACCGGGTGTCCGTTAACAAACCCTTTTGAAAGTGGAGAAGTGTCCTCATGTGTGACAGCAGCCCCGGCCTCAGTTACCTGTTCTCCCTCACGATCCGACGTTGCTGTGGCCTGGGGCGGGGTGAGAGGGGATGTTGATCTTACTGCCCCCATCGGACTGACCTTCCGCTGTGGGCACCTTCCCGACCAGTGTTCGGGTGACCCGCACGTGAAGCAGGACATTCTCGGTCTCCAAGGGCGCCCGGTGTCTGGCCTAGGAGGAACATTGGGCCTCCCATTACCTTTGGGGGCCTCTGGTTTGGGTCCATCCTTTTTAAAGGGTACATTATGGGGTTCCTTGTAGGTTGTTTCCCTTCGAGGGCCCCCCTTGTGTGTTCTACCCCTTTGCCCACATGAGCTTCCCTGTAGTTTTCGGCCAAGGTGAGCATTTCGTCCCATGACCCTGGTTTCCGCTCTTTTAGGAATACCTGTAACCCACTAGGGGCCCCGTCCATCAACTGCTCCCTGAGCAGGAGGTCCATTAGGCCATCAAAGCTATGCTCTGTCCCACTGAGCTCAACCCACCTCGTCAGGAGGTCGGCTAGACGTGCACCAAATAGGGGGTAGGTCTCCCCTCTTTCTAAATGGGCCCCCCCCTAAACTTTCGTCTAAAGCTTTCCTCCGTATAGTCGTATGACTTTAGGAGGGCAGCCTTCAATGAATCAAAGTCATTTGCCTCGTCAGCCGTCAAGCGGGTAGCTGTCGTCAGGGCCCGTCCCGTGAGTAGTGATGTCAAGCAGGGGGCCCACTCATGTCGTTCCCAACCCGCGGACAGAGCGTATCTTTCAAACCTACGAATGTAGGCGTCTATATTGTCCGTCTCGTCAAGTTTGGGGAGTTTGGGTTTGGAGGATGTCGTTGACTGACTGCTTGGGGTTGGGCTTGCCGGCCCCACTTCCCTCTCTAGCCGTGCTAGGGCCACTTCTTTATCTGCTGCTACTTTAACTGCCTCCTGCTCGGCAGCTATTTTAGCTAACTCAAGCTCTCTGTCGTGTTTTGCGCGTTCGGCTTCTCTATTCTGATCGGCAGTTATTCTGGCTACTTCTACCTCTTTATCATGTTTTGCACGTTCAGCTTCTGCTTCCCGTTCTAGTCTAGCCTCTTCCACCTCTCTATCCCTTTCGCATTTAGCGTGTTTTATGGCCGTATTAACGTCGCACCCCAAGCCTATGAAGTACTGTACGTACTCCTCCATAGATTTCATGGTTGGTGACGTTAATACGAGCCTAAAATGAGTAACGGTTAACCCAGACATAGCTCGCCGTGCAGCTTAACACACCGGTCAGAGCACTCACAAATGATCACAATCAAAGAAGTGTATCAAAATGGCTTACCTTGACGCTTCCTCCCTCCTTTCAACAGAATACGAAATATCTTCCACCGTACACAATCTTACACACATGCATAAAGTCTAAAGTCTAAATGTTATTTATTCGCCGATAACAGTGCGGCTTTTTCTTTTACTGTCTAGTTGACTTCGTCTGTACTTTCCCTCGGACGATGTGAGTAAGCGTGGCACTTACTGCTTCTGTTTCAAAACGGCCGAGTCCACTGAATGACTGGCCTGTTGAAGAGTTGTAGACTTCTGGTTCTCTCCGACGATACACGTGAGTGAACGTAGCGTTTATTACTCATGTATCACGCCGGCCAAGTCTGATGAGGAACTGGCCTGTCGGAGAATTGTAGACCTCTGGTTCTCTCCGACGATACACGTGAGTGAACGTAGCGTTTATTACTCACGTATCACGCCGGCCAAGTCTGATGAAGAACTGGCCTGTTGAAGAATTGTAGACCTCTGGTTCTCTCCGACGATACACGTGAGTGAACGTAGCGTTTATTACTCACGTATCACGCCGGCCAAGTCTGATGAAGAACTGGCCTGTTGAAGAATTGTAGACTTCTGGTTCTCTCCGACGATACACGTGAGTGAACGTAGCGTTTATTACTAACGTTTCAAACCGGCCAAGTCTGATGAAGAACTGGCCTGTTGGAGAGTTGTGGCAGAGATTAAGTCCCCCGAGTCTATTGTTGAATCAGCTTCGGCACCGCCTGGTTAGTGCAGAATACTACTTCAGGTGAAGGTTCGATCCCGAGACGAGCCTCTCAGATGTTGAGGACCCCTTTGAGGGTATCCTTGGCTTGTTGCTAAGAGTAATAGGGCTGACTCAATGATGACTCGTATTTGTATTTGTGTTTCTACCACACACAGTCTCACCAACAATTAAACGTATAACAAGTGACGAATAATCAATTCCACAAGCGTGTGTACAACACCAAGATATATTTATTATACAAAGGCACCAGTCCGTAACAGGGATCTGGTGACTTATCATAAGCAAAGATAATTCAAACTGCAGCAAATAATCCAATATAAAATGAATGATGGGAACAAATGACGTTATCACTAGTTAGCTCTCTCTCTCTCTCTCTCTCTATTTCCTTCTCACTTCTCTCAAACAGAGACACATCAATAGGCTCACTATCACTCAGCCTAATTGCAACCGGCCACCCCTGGGACTCTCGGTCGAATGTCCACGAATCTATATTTCATTTCCCACATCACTTTTCCCACGTGACCTTTAGCCAATCAAATATAATATCTGTTTCTTTCAAACTTTCAAATTAGGGGGTGGAGCCTAGATGGGGGGGGAGAAGTACATCATACAGTAGTAACTGGACATTCGTCCCTTTGTCGGCCTGTGAATAGGAGCCCAGTGGTCAGAGAATTCCCCGTGAGGAATGTAACGTGTTTCTGTTACCTCCCGTCTTACTCAACGGCGGAGGTTTTCGCTGTCCACCTGGCTGATGACGCAATTACGGGGGTGGGGTAAAAGAAGGTGGGGAGAACTTGAGAACGGGAACGTATATTATTATACGGGGTATAACATATACATCTTAACATTAGTAATACTATTAAGCTAAGGGTTGGAGTAAGGGGATGGTTTCGACATATTAGTCACAACACGTGACACTCACACATGGACAACATTCTACTTCAATACAGCTCTTGTGCTCACACATGAACAACATTCTACTTCAGTACAGCTCTTGTACTCACACATGAACAAGATTCTACTTCAATACAGCTCTTGTACCCACACATGAACAACATTCTACTTCAATCCAGCTTATGTACTCACACATGAACAACATTCTACTTCAGTACATCTCTTGTACTCACACATGAACAACATTCTACTTCAATACAGCTCTTGTACTCACACATGAACAACATTCTACTTCAATACAGCTCTTGTACTCACACATGAACAACATGCTACTACACAGCAGAACTCTCACACATAAACGACATTTTACTACAATGCAGAACTCTCGCATATTGACCAAATTATATTACAATGCAGAACTCTCACACATGGACAATATTCTACTACAATGCAGAACTCTTACACATGGACCACATTCTACTACAATGCAGAACTCTCACACATGGACCACATTCTACTACAATGCAGAACTCTCACACATGGACCACATTCTACTACAATGCAGAACTCTCACACATGGACCACATTCTACTACAATGCAGAACTCTCACACATGGACCACATTCTACTACAATGCAGAACTCTCACACATGGACCACATTCTACTACAATGCAGAACTCTCACACATGGACCACATTCTACTACAATGCAGAACTCTCACACATGGACCACATTCTACTACAATGCAGAACTCTCACACATGGACCACATTCTACTACAATGCAGAACTCTCACACATGGACCACATTCTACTACAATGCAGAACTCTCACACATGAACCACATTCTACTACAATGCAGAACTCTCACACATGGACCACATTCTACTACAATGCAGAACTCTCACACATAGACCACATTCTACTACAATGCAGAACTCTCACACATGGACAACATTCTACTACAATGCAGAACTCTCACACATGGACCACATTCTACTACAATGCAGAACTCTCACACATGGACCAAATTCTACTACAATGCAGAACTCTCACACATGGACAACAATCTACTACTACACAGAAGAACTCTCACACAGGGACCAAATTCTATTACAATGCAGAGCTCTCACACATGAACTACATTCTACTACAATATACAATACAGGTAGGATGTTTTAGATATTTTGAACAAGTCACAACATTCGGCACTGATATTCAGTGAAACAGATTAAATTCAATCAACGAGTTACAAATGCAATACAAATTATTTTTGCTTACATTTTTCAGGATATTTAGTCTTGGGATATATGTATGTCATAAGAATGGCATCCTACCTGTCATCTGCTGCCACGTTGTACCTTCTGCTGGCCAACATCTTACTCATGACAGAGTGTCAAGGTAAACTTATCAGAAAAAGACGAGACAGGCGCTCAACTAACTACGGGACTCACGGGTAGGTCAGACCTTTTTACAACATTTTGCGAAACAATACTAGGTCACACCGTAACTATTTCACTGTCGTATTTGATGAAATGGTAGGTCCGATATTTTAAAAGTAAAGTTCCCTTAACCCTAACGGGCCATCGGGGCAGATGAAGTGTAGAATTCATCTGTTTCTATAACCTCGGCATATGAAGGGGTTATGTGGTTAGCACAACGCCCAGCCGCCTTTACTCCCCCAACTTAAAGTCAGGTAGCCATTTAAAGCTGGGTGGACTTGGGGACTTTCACCAGGACCTGAAAAAATCCCAAGGTTCTCATTGAGATCCGATATTTTACCGTTTCAATAAATTCTGAGTAAAATTAGCTCAGACTTTTTAGTGTTAAATAAATTCTTTGTAACACTAGTTGTCATTGGTAGAGGATTTTTATATAGCGATGCTCTTTCTGTATGATATATATTGTGTGGGTCCAACTGTATGATATATTGTGTGGGTCCAACTGTATGATATATATTGTGTGGGTCCAACTGTATGATATATATTGTGTGGGTCCAACTGTATGATATATATTGTGTGGGTCCAACTGTATGATATATATTGAGTGAGTCCAACTGTATGATATACATTTTGGGTCCAACTGTATGATATATATTGTGTGGGTCCAACTGTATGATATATATTGTGTGAGTCCAACTGTATGATATATATTGTGTGGGTCCAACTGTATGATATATATTGTGGGTCCAACTGCTTACTTCTTCTCAATATTCTCTGTAACTATTTCAAATTATTTACTAATTTGGATCATTTTCATTGACAACCATTTATAAGGTACTAACATTCCAAGATGATTCAATGTACACATCAGTAATAAATCATCTTGTAATTTAATCATTGACATGTTGAACATTAACATTTTTACACAAGTTACAGTTTCTTAATGTATGTCTTAATCTTTGGTAATTACCATAATCATTGACTTACTTTGCAACTTTTCATTATTTTTAAATTCTTAACTTGATAAGTTTGTAAATATAAAATATATTTTGACATGTACGATGAAAAGTGAGAAGAACCCAGTTATGTAAACAATTTCCCTTTAACAGGCCAACTTTGAGTAATTGGTTCAATCTATACGCGTCATCAATATGTGTGTACACGTGTCGAAAGATATTTGTAACTTAAAATTCAAAGCGCTCTGTCAAACAGGTCAAGGTTTAATAAATTCAAACGTTTGAAAGACATTGAATATAATGAAAATGTTTTGTTTTTTTTCAACGTTAAATTTGATAAACTGTTGAGTACTGTGTAGTACATTACAGTCATAGCTGAATGTCTACTAAACATTGACTAAATGTTTACTTTATGTTTATGAAAAGTGAAACAAAAATGATTCCGCAATTAAATGTTAACTTTAAATCTTTTAGTTTCTGAATTTCTTTTTATTATTTACCATGAAATGAAGGTATTTTATCAAGTTTGTTACACAACTGCCCTTGTCATGTTATAAAAGTTGCCCGTCACGTGACTTCTATGTAGCATCATGTCACGATGCCCCAGGCCACGCCCGACTCTATTTATTTATCGCTACCTCTGGAATGTCTGGCGTATTGCAGACATTAGCTCGACATTTCCTCCCCTTCAAAACAAGTGTAAATGGCAAGTAGGGTTGGAGGGGAGGGGATCCATCAATAAATTTGCAGGGTAGAAAGAAGAATCCCCCCTGCCCCCAAGGCGATTAGTTCAAGAAGTTTTTCGTCTTGTTCTGTGCTGTAGCCCCCCTCCCCCCTATATAAGAGATTTGACATTTAGCGATTTTCGGGATTTATTACAAGAAGTAACCTTTTTGTACTGTTCACACTTGTCATTTTGATAACCTCAAGTACTTTCAAAGGCGGCATAATATAATACCGTTCAACTATCATGGGGTTTCAGTTGCCCGGATGTCACAGTGGCAGCAGCTTGTAAGACCTGCCACAACATAATCATTCTGCCTGTCATTAATTAGGTACATCTGATCGATGCCGATTGAAACAGCTGGTGAACTGAGCCAGTGCCTGGGTGCCGACTAGTGAGACGGCCCAGAAAGCCCAAAGGACTGCATTATTTATACCATTTGTAGTGAAATACAGGCCTTAACACCTGACATGTCTATGTTGGTACGTGAATACCTCTAACACAGGCTATGTCTATGTTGGTATGTGAATATCTCTACCACAGGTTATGTCTATGTTGGTATGTGAATATCTCTACCGCAGGTTCACACTTCCACAAACTGTAGTAGACCTATCTTCACACACACGCACACAAACTGTAGTAGACCTATCTTCACACACGCACACACACAAACTGTAGTAGACCTATCTTCACACACACACACACAAACTGTAGTAGACCTATCTTCACACACGCACACACACAAACTGTACTAAACCTATCCTCACACACACGCACACACACAAACTGTACTAAACCTATCCTCACACACACGCACATACACAAACTGTACTAAACCTATCTTCACATACACACACACACAAAATGTAGTAGACCTATCTTCAGACCTCTACGATGTCGTTCTTTTATACCCTCACAAAAATATTCCAGTATTAATACGGCTAAATACACTAACTTGTCGTCCATGATTTTTCCATCTAAAATAAACCCAGCCAATCAACATTCTTTGTAAATGTATGTGAAACCTGACGCCAATCAATTCTGAAACCTTCCTTTGAAATTCCGTAAATCTTTAGTTGGCAATTTTTTCTCTGCATTTTGGTTACCAATACCACCACAGTTAAGTAAAACATCAAACAGTCATTAGTAATTTTTTAAGAGTTAAAACTTTTATCATCAATCATGTCTTTGTTATAGAACGTTAACCGCAACCATTACCTTAGTCTTGCTCTAAACTTCCTGGCTTTTAGTTTGTAAATAATTTTTATATGTTTGGATATGATTTAATATTTTTTTTACAGTATTTAATAATTACTTCCATGGACCAAGAAAAACACCATGCGGGCGCGTGTTGTCCGCGGGCCGCATGTTGCCCACCTTTGAATTAGAGAGTCATACGATAAATACTTAATTAGCTACTATTTTAGAGAGAGGCTAAGTTCTTTAGTAACTATTAGCCAAAAATATTCAACTAAAGACAATAAGTTTTAGAAAGATCTGCACGTGTCAGACCAGTTCCTGACATCTTTTACTATCCCAGTGGGCATGGAAGTGAATGTTATGAACACTTTATGTCAGAAATACGTTGTGCTGTATATGTCTGTGTGCTTGTAATGTGTGCGAGTGTGTGTTTGTGATATGTGTATGTGTGGATAGTGCAGCGGTGATCATAACAAAGGATCCTGACTCTGTGCTTTCATTGTGGCACATGTAGCTACAGTTTAGTGTTTTGTCAGTGTGGTGAACACGTGGTTCAATCTTTGCCTGGCAGATCTAAAGATCGAATTATGATGGTTGATTGATGGGGAGTTGGGGAACCAGATATGAAAGATACTCATACAGGTGAAGCTACTTAATCGAGCCACCGTCTGTGAATGGTGGTACTTTTTAAAATACTTAATTCAGTGCTGGATAAACCTATAACCAAAATAAACACCTGCTTGGGGCATTAGTGGAAGAAACGTCACCAGGAAAAAATGTACGATTTCAATTATCAAATGTATTAGCTTGTAAAATGAAAGAAAGATCTTTTATTAAAAAAACAATAAATGTTAAAAAAAATATAACTCCCTAGGGCCTAGATGATATAAATATTTATACTAATTATCATGACTAAATGATATAAACACTGGTCCAGTTGATGTTGGACATCGCCATTGTTTGACTCAATGAAAAGGAATTAACATAGAAAGTGTTGAAAATATTTTCCAGTAGACTGATTCTAATCATCTTTGTAGAACTGAATGGTTTTCCTTCAACTGCAGGCATATAACAGAAATAAAAAAACATTACCCTAATTCAGATACACGTATTCTGCAGGCATCTAACAGAAGTAAAATACTTTACCCTAATTAAAAAAACACGTATTCCTATTAATTATGGATCTTTCCCACTAGCAATTATCGAAATGAATGAAAAGTACCCTAACTCTCACCGAGTGTAATTAGCATCGAATTTATTTAGCCCAGGTATACTGATTCATTCTTTAATTAATCTGTAATCGTCTTTATGTCATGTAAACATGGACTTATAAACTTGTTATAGGCTATTTACCTATTTTCTCAGTAGTCAGTACTATTAAAATGTTTGCTATCAGCACAGCACCGTATCGTGTGTAGATTAGGGTGATAACAAAAAAAATATTTGTATGAAACCACTTGCAATCGAGGATCTTTTATGTGTAATTTAAGAATATAAATCGCATTTTTGATTTTTTTTAAAAAAGTTCCCCCAACTCCCCTTTTTTGGAAGAAAAAAGTGAAAAAATATTTTTTTTTTATCTTAATTCAAAGGAGTAATAATAATAACTTATAAACTTTTATTAAAAAAAAAAAGAATACAGATCAGTTAGTATTATGTACAGAATGTACAAGAAATGTGTAAAACATATTGTTCGTAATAACTTCAGATTCAAAAATTCAAATTTTCTCGATTTCGCATGAAGTTCCTCCATCAGTTTTACAGGACGTTTTTGCATTTTACCCTGATGAGTGAGGTAAACAGTTCATTGAAGGACGCTTCATTGTAGTGTTGCACATGGAATCAAGCATTTGCCCATTCATAGCAGATGAAGTTGCAAGCAGGAGCGAGGATGTTGCGCCACTCTGGTATCAGAAATAATGCTATAATAGTATATATCTCATGTGAGTTCCGTGTCATGGATGTGTTTTGTGTGTTGTGTGTGTGACTGAGCTGTGCATGAACTCAGTGTGTTTGTGAAATAAATAGTGAAATTGAGGTGAGTGAATGTCCAGGTGGAGAAAGGGGAAGAAGGAGAAATTGGAGCAGTGTACACATGTCTCTCGAGGTGAGAGGACCTACCTTTACTTCTAAGATGGAGTGTGATATTTTCATATGGGGATAATATGTTGTGAATTCAGAGTCTGGATATTTAAACTTAAAGTTTGATGTGTTGGCCTTATTTGTTTCTGTCTGGATTGTGTAAATATATTACTTCACTGGATTGTGTGTATATATATATATCTTTACTGGATTGTGTAAATATATTCTTTTTTATTCCTTTTATTCTGTTGTGTTCATTAATAAACACAATTTTGACCATGGACCACGTCTACCTTTATTTTATAATGTCTAGAGTGAACCCATCTGTGACATTATGGTGGCAGCGGTGCTAAACTGCTAAACAGCGGTATGCTAAACTGCTAAACAACAATAATACTGTGCTATTTCATAATGGAAGAGTCAAACATGTATATTCGTGATGGCAAAGCCATGGGTTTAGAGGGGACCCAATTAGCTAAATATGTCAGAGAATGCCAAAATGACGATAAGGACCGAGCCTTACTCAAGGAAAAGGAAGAAAAAGATAGAGTAAGACAAGAGGAAAAGGAAGAAAGAGATAGATTAAGACAAGCGGAAAAGGAGGAGCTAGACAGGAAACATGAATTCGCTCTAAAGATGGCTGAAATCAATGCCAAGAACAACGTCCAAACCGAAACTAACAACACAGAAAACAGATCATATGCTGCCAAACACAAAATTCGCATCCAACCGTTCAATGGAAAGCATGGCGATATAGACAATTTTTTTTCCATAATGGAAACCCAATTTGAATTGAGCCACATTGACAAATCAGAATGGATAGTTTACCTATATGAAGCGGTAACACAGGAAGCTCAATCAGCATTAAACAACATAAAAGGTGAAGACGCCAAAAACTATGATGCTGTTAAAAAGTATTTGCTACAGCATTACAACAAAACTGAAGAACATTATCGTGCACAGTTCCATAACACTATAATGAATCCATCGGAGCATCCACAGGCATTTATCAACATTATTGAATCACATCTATTGAACTGGATTAAAATGTCTGGAATAGACAGTGGAAATGCCAGACAAATCATTGAACTATTGTTGGTGGACAAAATACTAAATCAGAGTAGTCCCCAGTTATACAGTTACATCAAGCAACATAAAGTGCACAACAAACAACAACTAATCACTGCAATGTCTGACTTCAAGGATAGCAATTCAGACATACCTTTATTCAACATAGTACAAAAAGATTTGAACGTTATGCAGACACAACAACGAAGATTTCATAGTTTACCAGCCAGAGATCAAAAAGTCTGCTATATATGTAAAAAACCAGGACACATTCAATATTATTGTCGATATAGGAAAACCTACCAGAATTATAGATCTCAACCAAATAAAATAATGCAACAATATCCAACAAACCGAAGACAGTCTCCAAACATGAGTCCACCCAGAAACAGCAGAGAAAGAGGTCGCAGTTACAACAAACAGACCTATGAAAACACAGTCGCCACCATGCTTGACAACAAGGGCAACTTGATATTCTATCCATGTTTTGTAAACAACAATCCTGTAATGTGTCTGCGTGACTCCGGTTGCACAACGGTCATAGTTGACGAGAAGTTAGTACATAGAGATCAAATGACTGATAAACTGGAACACATAAAGTTAGGAGATGGTCAGAAAGTCATATGTCGTACAGCTATAATAGACATAGACACTCCCTGGATTTCCGGAAAAATCAATGCTTTGGTTATGTCATCACCTGTAGCCAGTTTAATAGTTGGCAACATACCAAATGCGAAACCAGATAACTCCAACGCATTATTCAAAACATGGCTTGAAAAGAAAGGTGAAAGTGTACAAAAGTATTTAATGGATCTAAATTCAAATAAAGAACCAGACCCTGATGTATGTGCCTCATTTAACAACCTATACAACTGGAATGGCACAGAAGACATAATTGATTATATTGAAAAATTTGATACAATAGCTGATCAAAACGACATTCCCAACAAAGATAGATCAGCTTGTATCATCAAAAAACTTCAAGGGCATAAGAAAGCTCAAAACATTGCTTTCACAAACATAAACAACTATGAACAATTGAAAAATAATTTAAAAAATAAATTGAGCAACAAAACCTCAATGTCACAAATTGAGACCAGTCATGTGAATGTTTTGACTAGATCTGCAACTGACAAAATGAACAATGAGAATATCAAAACAGTAAATTGTGATATCAGCCAAACAGTCATGATGGACATAAACAAAGAACTACTGATCAAATTACAGAAGGAGGATAAATCTTTAGAACAATATTTTCAACAGGTTAAAGACACTGATAATAATAATAAACAAGTAACATATTTTTTGAAAGACAATGTACTGTTCAGAAAATTTAAAAATCAACACACCAGTGTTAATCAAATCATGATACCTTCAATCATACGACAGAAAATATTAAAAGAAGCACACTCGACTCCATTATCAGGTCACTTGGGTCCTAAAAAGACTCTTCACAGAATTAGAGCAACATTTTACTGGCCAAAACTACTTAAAGACATAAAACTGTTTATAAAATCGTGTTTAATCTGTCAAAAACACAACAACATTGGCCCTAAACATACTGCACCTTTGTTAAAGATGGATACATCTTCGGTGCCCTTCAATAAAATCGCTATTGACATCATTGGACCACTAACAGTAATGTCCAAAAGGAAGCATAGATACATTTTGACAACAATAGACTTCGCAACGAGATGGATTGAAGCTACACCACTACAAGAAGTTACAGCGGAATCTGTTTGTAAAGCCTTACTGGATATATTCACTAGATTCGGCTTCCCATCCATTATTCTATCTGACAACGGATCACAATTCCAGGCACACATGACTCATTCTTTCATGAGTATGCTTAAAATAACACAGACATATTCCGCGAGATATAGACCTCAAGCAAATGGAGCTGTTGAGCGTGCAAACCAGACCATTAAGACAATGCTAAAAAAAATAATGGAGAAACATGGACAAGACTGGGATAACTTCTTACAGTTGATACTTTTCGCCTATAGAGAAATCCCTCACGAATCGACTGGATTCGCACCCTTCGAACTCATGTTTGGTTCCAAACCCAAAGGACCATTTACTCTATTCAAGGAGAGCATATGTGAAGAAGACGAAAACAATTTATCCCCACACGAGTTAGTTACCAGAAGAAATATAATTTATGCCAATAAGCTGGCACAGGAAAACTTATCTAAAAACAATACTCACCACCACAAAATAAAGAATAAACATAGATTCCTGAGAACACTACAACCTGGTGATTCTGTATTTGTAAAGTTACCTGAGAAAGGACACTTTGATAGCACATGGCAAGGGCCATATGAAATTATAAAAAAAAAACAGCTGAAGTCAATTATGTAGTAAAAATAAAAGGGAAAGATTTACAATTCCATATTGATAATCTAAGGAAAGTACTGCAACCAACAAATGATGAGAATCCAGATAAGTCATCTCTCCAAGTAGCCAATGTTGCTGTTAATGATGAAAACATCAACATACTCAGCCCAGAAATAAATACACATAATAACCTCGACTTTATTGATGATGAACATTTACTAAATCATTTTTTTGCCGTCGTCAGTGTGGATGAACAAGATGAGAAATCAATTCCCACATTGAATCATGAAGCCAACTTTGATTCATCCAAAATAAATATAAACAATGAACTTCCAGAATCTATTAAATCAAAATTGATAGATTTGTTGAATGAGTATACACAGATAATATCTAATGAACCTGGTTGTACCAATATTATTGAACACAAAATCAGATTAATGTCAAATGAAATGTTCAAACCTGCACTATATGATGTTCCGTTTAAATACAGGGATCACATTGATGATGAAATAAAACATATGTTGACTAAAGGACTAATTAGACCTTCTAGCTCCAGTTATGTGTCACATATAGTCATTGTAAAAAAGAAAGATGGAAAATTGAGAATATGCTGCGATTATAGAAAATTAAATGAATTAACTATTATTGATAGACAACCACTGCCAAATACTGAGGATCTAGTACTCAAAATATCGCAATCAAAAATATATTCTCACTTTGACTTAGTGAGAGGATTTTGGCAGATCCCCATGGAAGAAGAAAGCATACATCTAACAGCCTTCAGGACTCACAATAGTTTTTACGAATGGACGAGAATGCCATTTGGCTTAGTCAACGCCACAGCCACCTTTTCCAAAATGATGATCAAGTTGTTACAAGATATAAACAATGTCACACACTATGTTGATGACATTTGTGTTCACACTGAAACCTGGGAGGAGCATATAAGTGTTTTAAGAACCTTATTCAATATTCTCAAAGACAATGGTCTACATATAGCTCCAGAAAAAATCAAAATAGGATATTATAAACTAGACTTTTTGGGATATCAAATCTCAAACAAATCCTACAGACCAACTTCTCAAATAATGCAAAAGATTTTGCATATTGAAATACCACATACAAAAAAACATGTTCGTAGTTTACTGGGATTATGCAATTTCTACAGAATTTTTTTCCCAAACTTCACTCAATTGGTAGAGCCATTAGTATCTCTAACAAAAAAGACGATGCCCAACAAAATAATCTGGACTGATAAATGCCAAGACACCTTGAACATTATAAAGGCAAACTTTAACAACAATATTGTACTTTCAACTATAGATTTCAATAAAAAGCTGATAGTGGCGACTGATGCCAGTACAAAAGGTATCGGGGGTGCATTACAACAATTAGAGGATTCCATTCCCAGACCTATAAAGTTTGTTAGCAGGAAGCTGAGTAAAGCCGAGTTGAATTACTCTGTTATTGAACTAGAGGCTTTGGCAATAGCATGGAGCGTTTTGAAGTTGCAGAAATACCTCTTGGGGAATGAGTTCGTGATTCATGTTGATCACAAACCCCTTCTGCAGATGACAGACAAAATAAATAATTCCAGAATTCTACGATGGAAACTTCTTTTGACTGATTACAAATTTAAAATTGTCTACATAAAAGGACAGGACAACCATATTCCTGATATGTTGTCGAGACTCTTAATCGTTGGGAACGAGTTCTGAACAAAGACTATCGGATTATTTTATGTGATCATGATATTTTTTCTGAACAAAGACTAGCGGATTATTTTATATGATCATCAACATGTTTTTTTTTCTTGAGTCTCTATGTTGACAATTGTTGTTTGAAACTTGTAGATATTGCTTGTGACACTTTATCATTCTATTGACTGTGTAAACATACTTGGATAAATTTGCTAATTTTTTTGTCTTATGGAGACTATTGAATATTATTAGTAGTCATGTATTAGTTATGTATGTAACTAACAAAAAAAAAATGCATAACATTTTTTGAAGAGAGGGGGGAGATGTCATGGATGTGTTTTGTGTGTTGTGTGTGTGACTGAGCTGTGCATGAACTCAGTGTGTTTGTGAAATAAATAGTGAAATTGAGGTGAGTGAATGTCCAGGTGGAGAAAGGGGAAGGAGAAATTGGAGCAGTGTACACAGGTCTCTCGAGGTGAGAGGACCTACCTTTACTTCTAAGATGGAGTGTGATATTTTCATATGGGGATAATATGTTGTGAATTCAGAGTCTGGATATTTAAACTTAAAGTTTGATGTGTTGGCCTTATTTGTTTCTGTCTGGATTGTGTAAATATATTACTTCACTGGATTGTGTGTATATATATATATCTTTACTGGATTGTGTAAATATATTCTTTTTTATTCCTTTTATTCTGTTGTGTTCATTAATAAACACAATTTTGACCATGGACCACGTCTACCTTTATTTTATAATGTCTAGAGTGAACCCATCTGTGACATTCCGTCTTGCCTAGTGTAAATTTGGTAGTTTCTTCCAGCTGATGCGAGGCCAACGTGAAGTTGTTTTGTAATGACGATATGCCTGACATAATTCATAAAAAGAACTTGAAATCATCTCGCCATCCAGGGTTCTCGCCTTTGCTAACATCATCTGTCACAACAAGGCGGTAATCAGCCTGAAGAGTGTCATTGTTTTGCATTAATTTGTCAATGAAGGAATAGTTGAGTTCTGGTTTGCTCGTTGGCTCTTGAATAAGAAATTCATGACATGTTTCAGAAGGAGGTCGAGTACATGGCGCTGACAGTCAATATATTGTGGCTTCTGAAAGCCCTTGCTCAAGACATCACATTTAAGAGTACCGGGTTTTATTTCGGTTGTCATATTTTCAGCAGAACTACTTGATACTCTTCCCCTTGCACTCTTTTACCATCAAACTGGAGGCAATAGGGTTCTTTGTTTTGAAGGTTTTGAAAATTTTTGGTTTTTATTTTCCGTCCTTCAGAGATTACTCGTTTCCAAACACCCGCCTGACTTCAAACCAGCACATCATGATCCTGTTCAGCAATGGTTGCAAGAACGTCACATGCTTTATGTGTAGAAATGTTGCTTTTCAGTACTAGCAAACCCGCTGTTGTAGTGCTTGCTCTTTGATATTTCGGTTTGCATTCAGAAGATGACGTGGAAGAATAGGTTGTCGAGTCGGGTGAAGAAGCAGAGGTTTCAGAATCCGAAGATTCTGAGATAGTTGTATGTGTTTGTGTAGGTTGTGAGACAGTTGTATGTGTTTGTGTAGGTTGCGATTGAGAACAGCTGGCTTGAGATTGAGTTTTGGATAGTCGGATTCGTTTTCATGGGTGGATTGATTCTAAAGAGGCTTGTTTGACCATTGAATAACCAATCTTTCCTCCACTCTTAATTTGCCTCTGGTAGAGCTTATTATCCTCCTTGCTTTTCCATTTTCCATTGACGTTGGTGACATCAAATAACTTAGAAAGTGTTGGATTAAATTTATCAGAAAGTTTCTTTTTGTTTTTGTCATATAAATCAAACAGACAATTGATTTCCTTTCTGATTAGTGCGCTGGATAATAGTGGAAAGTCTAGAATTTCCCTCAAGAGCAATTCTATATCCGTAATAATAATTTTGATTCGATCCAGTCTGGCTATTGAACAGAAAAGTGAAGTTTCCAAGAATTTGACGGTTTGTGGGCATCCATGTGAGATTGATTAGCTTTTCAACAGATGGAATTCTTGGATCCCTATTCTGTTTAGAAGATGAGGGTAGATGCCTTGTTTATAAACAAATGGAAAAACTGACTGGAATGTGCTTAAAAGCAGTCTAGAAAGTCGTGTAAAAATTCAGTGTTAAATTGAAACTGATAGTCAAACTGCGCGATATATGAAAACAAAAATAAAAAGGTGGGGGAACTTTTTTCAATTTAAAAAAAAAATAATGTTGCTACTGTCATCTACATACAATTGTTCCTCGAATGTAGGGGGTTTCATGTTGGTTACTAAAAGTAATGAAAATTGTTATCACCCTAGTGTAGATCCTTTTCGTGCCGACCCCTTACCGAAGTCCTTTAAAAAATATGTATGCCCTCCCAACCCGTAGCATTATTTATATTTCAGTTTTCGATAAACATTTATTTACTGGTCCTTCATATAAGGGGATTTCTTCCTAATCGCCCACTTTCGCCCTTTTAGTTGTACCGGCGATTAAAATTGAAAAAAAACGACACTACCTATGGGATGATAGTAAGCACAGGGAAAATTGAAATAGACATGCATGGACAAAAGATAATGACCTGAAGAGATTAGGCTCTACATTCGTCAAGAGCGGAGAGTGAACAACTGAGATGTTTATTAGAATTACAAGTTGTGGTGTGTGTTGTGTGAAGTCCCTGTACGGTTGAGATGAAATCTCTAAGATCATATGAACCACTAATTGGACGTTTTTTTTTTGTGACCTTCTTTCATTCCCACCATAGCCGATAGTGCAAATGGCCATGGAGGTACCACGGGAGATATGAGCAGTCTTGACAAGATCTGTAAAAGAAGGACCAGTCTCTGCACCCAACACATGTATCTCAACCATTGGTGATTCACAACATTATCTATAGGTGCAAGTCCTAAAATAACTGCAAGCTGGTGCAGTTTAACTTCCACTCCCATTGTAACAACATGTTTCCACTCCCACTGTAACAACATGCTTCCACTCCCACTGTAACAACATGCTTCCACTCCCACTGTAACAACATGCTTCCACTCCCACTGAAAAACATGTTTCCACTCCCACTGTAACAACATGTTTCCACTCTCACTGTAACAACATGCTTCCACTCCCACTGTAACAACATGCTTCCACTCTCACTGTAACAACATGCTTCCACTCCCACTGTAACAACATGCTTCCACTCCCACTGTAACAACATGCTTCCACTCCCACTGTAACAACATGCTTCCACTCCCACTGTAACAACATGCTTCCACTCCCACTGTAACAACATGCTTCACCTAAATTAGTTTTTCCAATAATCAGAAAACACACTCAGTTTCTTGTGTTGTTTTTTACCAGACAATTTACGTGACTGATTTGATTGAAACAAACAATAACGCTGTTCTTTAAAAATGTTTTTTTTTCTTCAGCTCAAACATTTTCAATTTACTTTGCACTGAATTTTCGTTAACATTGTGAGAGAAATTATAAATAGAAAGACGTGTATAAACAGGAAGTCATTAAAATCAAATAACTAACATGCAATTGATAATTATAAACATAAAGTGATAAAACAAAATTCCTTTCTTCCTTGTACTTTGAACGTTTATAACAGACTTAGCTGTACACTGCAAAACCTTTGCATAGTGTTAAATCCTTTTAGACTTGATCGGTAGGCTATGTAATTCTTTGGTTTCGGGCAGATCCGATTTTTTCATGAATGTATTTTAAACTGGAATACTTCTGTATTAATTCTTTTCTTTCGATTTAACGCAGAACCCAAATCTCTTATATATATTATTGACTTCTCCTTTACATTCATGGGCGGTATTTCTTACAACATCTGAGTTACAAGCTTTGATCTGCTGTCGTTTACAGTAAAACTGGTATACACAAAATTGGTTACGAAAACAATTGTTTAATACATCTTTACTAAATGAAGTAAAATTCACCTTCACCGTGGATACATTGAGATAAAACTGGCCTTAGTTTAGGCGGAGGGGGGGTGGGAGAGCAGGGTGTGTTTAGGAGGAGGGGGGAGCGGGGTGTGTTTAGGAGGAGGGGGGAGCGGGGTGTGTTTAGGAGGAGGGGGGAGCGGGGTGTGTTTAGGAGGAGGGGGGAGCGGGGTGTGTTTAGGAGGAGGGGGGAGCGGGGTGTGTTTAGGAGGAGGGGGAGCGGGGTGTGTTTAGGGAGGAGGGGGAGCGGGGTGTGTTTAGGAGGAGGGGGAGCGGGGTGTGTTTAGGAGGAGGGGGAGCGGGGTGTGTTTAGGGAGGAGGGGGAGCGGGGTGTGTTTAGGAGGAGGGGGGGAGCGGGGTGTGTTTAGGGAGGAGGGGGAGCGGGGTGTGTTTAGGAGGAGGGGGGGAGCGGGGTGTGTTTAGGAGGAGGGGGAGCGGGGTGTGTTTAGGGAGGAGGGGGGAGCGGGGTGTGTTTAGGAGGAGGGGGAGCGGGGTGTGTTTAGGAGGAGGGGGGAGCGGGGTGTGTTTAGGAGGAGGGGGGAGCGGGGTGTGTTTAGGGAGGAGGGGGAGCGGGGTGTGTTTAGGGGAGGAGGGGGAGCGGGGTGTGTTTAGGAGGAGGGGGGAGCGGGGTGTGTTTAGGAGGAGGGGGGAGCGGGGTGTGTTTAGGAGGAGGGGGGAGCGGGGTGTGTTTAGGAGGAGGGGGGAGCGGGGTGTGTTTAGGAGGAGGGGGTCTGGCTACTGTTGTGGTTATTTTCTCATCAAAAGACGACCAGTAAAATAAACATTCCGTTCTGATACACCATCATTAGTTGTATACACCTGTCATTAGCTGCAGACATTTGTCATTAGCTGCAGACATTTGTCATTAGTTGTATACACGTGTCATTAGCTGTAGACATTTGTCATTAACTGTAGACATCTGTCATTAGTTGTAGACATGTGTCGTTAGTTAACATTTGTCATTAGCTGTAGACATCGGTCATTAGTTGTAGACATTTCTGTCGATCCTTTACTGCCTTCCTTTCTGGCCATCATTTACGGCCTTCCTTTAGTCCATCCTTTCTGGCCATCATTTACGGCCTTCCTTTAGGCCATCCTTTCTGGCCATCCTTTCTGGCCTTCCTTTAGGCCCTACTTTCTGGCCATCCTTTCTGGCCTTCCTTTCTGGCCTTCCTATATGGTCCTTTCTGGCCATCCTTTCTGTCCATCCTTTTTGGCCTTCCTTTATGGCCTTTTCTGGCCTTTCTATATGGCCTTCCTATATGACCTTCCTTTATGGTCTTCCTTTAGTTAGTCCCAATAGTTTTGAATTTGAAGTCACTACAATAATACTAGGGGTGCGAATGTAGTGCATCTGAATATCGATCTAAGAGTCACGGTTTCGAGCCTTGGAGAGAACCAAGGGATGTTATTTCCAGGTGTTGGTAAAAGTCCACCTTCCTCTAAATGGGTATGACTTAAGTTGGGGATGTAAAGGATGCTTGACATTGTGATGATCCCTAGCTAAAAGCCTGGTCTACGGAGACTGATGAATTTTAAACTTCACCCGCATCAATGGCCCTTATGAAAGTAGACTAAAAGAAATAAAGACTGTAATTCTACAAAATGTATCTCTTTAATTTTAAATAAAAATATGGAAATTGTTTATTTATCTCAACAACATTTATTTTTAAAAGAAAGTCCGTTTTAATTTCGTATTATTGTTTTTTTTTTAATTCTTAGAACTACGTAAACAAACAATGTGTACATAATGTAAACACTACACCATTACTAGATTGGGGTGGCACTTTGTCCTGAGTGCTACAAACACTTGTAGGCGATGTATGTTTCTCATTTTATAATTAGGCTCATCATTTGGATTTCTGAATCAATCTATTTTTAAACTCGATCGCTTTTCATTTTGAATTAATAACAATGCTGAAAGCTTTCTTTTCACTAATTGAATGTGTCTCATCTGGGCATATTTTGAACATTTCCTTAATTTATTCATCTTTGGTGGAGATTTCCATTTCTTCGATCCAGAAATTCTTTGCCAAAACTCAGAGACCATGATTAATCTTACCATGCTTCTTTCAAAGAAGCAGTGGATTCAAACATATTGCTGTGTTTTGATAGTAAAATAATTACACTTATGTAGTATAATCATTTTATGTTAATCAGCCGTACACACACCTGAGAATATATTGCTGCCTGGAAACATTTCCAGAACACAATTGTCAAAATATTCATCAGACATTGTCCCCGCTCCCCACCTATTCGTTACGCTGTCATTACTTCCGCCTTACTACAGACCATTTACAAGTGACAGAATACGTAGCATTTTGTTCCAGACAAAAACTATGTAAAATAGTTTCGGCAATATTGCATTTTAAAAATGTAGGACCACATCAAAAGTACAGGTACTATCTCCATCTGTCCATCTTTAGAAGAAAGAATAATATATCTACTTCGTTGTCTATGTTGAATAAATAGTTTAGACGGGTTAATTATATACTTTACAAAATATTGAGAGTAAATATGACAACACTATATAGACAACTAAAACTATAAAATATTACTACCAACCCTGCTTCAAAAGTAAAGTTTCCCTTATAAAGCTATGATGGACATCCGGTTCAAATGAAGTGGAGTTCACATGTTTCTGTGTGTGTGAAGTCCAGGAATGGATGAGATGAAATCTCTTAGATCCTATAAACCACTAATGGGAATATTTTCATTTTATGGCGCTCTTCTTTCATCGAACAAGGGACATTCCAGCACTTTACCAAACGACCATCCGCCCCCACATTTTTCGGTAGACCCGGCTATTGTATGAGATTGTATGGCTAGAACAATGTCCAGCTGCCGTTACTTAGCCCAACAACTGTCGGGTACCCATCTGTAATCTGGGTGAACTAAGGGACACCACTCCTCCTATATGCATATATATTTAATTTACTTCCTGAAATCCTTATTTATTAATTATTATTATTAAAATCGTATGTTATGACGATGTTACGACGCTTAATATAATTGGTTGCAGTTTTAAGTAGGCCTACCTACATGTTTGCAGGCTGGGTTGAAATTGACCCCCCCCCTCCTTTAGACGGCCCTGAAATCGCCCATCGTCTGCTAATGTATTCATATTAAAGATGGTGTATCAAACTAATCCTTTTATCGCCTATTAATGTAACCTTTCATAAAAAATGTAGTAGTTATATTAGTTATATGTTTCAAATAGCTCAAATTCATTTAATCCTTTGAAGCCTTTTAATTGCACTTTTGTCACTTAAGCGTTGTTGTACTGTCAGGGCACGTTCACATAAACACCGTTTTATATTGTAACAGTAGTAGGCCCAACTAGTCAGCCAGTCTTACTCACAGATTATATATTATACAGATAGAGCATCGCTATATAAATTGTCCTCGATTTTGTGTTAAAACTCTCGCGCCATTGTTGTTATTCGCTTTTGTTTCCAATGACGCTTTCCTTTCATAAAAACACACAGACCTATTTACACCTCTTTGTTGTTTATTTCAAGACAAGAAAAATATGAATAAAAAGATTTCAATTTTTTTTAACAATATGAAATTTGAAACAGAGCAAATAAATATGTTATCTTGACTGTGATAGGTCCAATAATTCTTTATAAACTATATAGTCAAACACGATGTTATTGGCCACCATTTGATTTCTTTTTGTCTGTTTTCAGGCCCAACATGTGTAAAGTTCAACATGTTGTTGGTTCACAGGACAAATATTTTACTCACTGTGTTGCAGATCATCTCAAACTGATCTGTGAAAGACCAACGTAAGTTGTTAGTTTCTTGTAGGTTATATTAATGGTGTTAAGATGAGATGTTTGATGAGTTGTCTTACTTAATTGAGTATTACTTGTATAAACTGTTTGTTAAAATACTGGGGAAATAATGTTTTATGGTATACCACGTGACTGAAAAACTACGTATTACGTCCAGGTATTAATTGATTTAGAAGAAGTAAAAATGGTCAGTATTTAAGTTGTTCACACAAGTATCAATAGAAGTAAAAATGGTCAGTATTTAAGTTGTTCACACAAGTATCAATAGAAGTAAAAATGGTCAGTATTTAAGTTGTTCACACAAGTATCAATGGAGGTAAAATGCAGGCGCTACAGGTCAAAGTTTATTTTTAAAATCCTAACAAAGACATTTGTCTGAGCAGTACTGGGTGAATGAAAGATGAACACCAAAAGACATTTGTCTAAACTATATTAACTTTAAACAGATCCAGACGTTATCAAAAACAGCACGAAATTCATTCATGATTATCTTTATAAAATATAGAGTACATATTGACTGAACCTTTCCAAATGTTAACATTGTCATATATATACATTTTTAGTTACCCAAACTTTTAGTTTTTCAGATTTATAAAAAATTCCACCCTACCCAGTACAGCTACAACAAGGGGGGGGGGGGGGAGGGAGCCTGCTTCCATTATGTGTATTAGTGGATTAGTGGAGTACATTTTATTATGGGGATCTGTTTAAAACAAACTTTGAAAGTAAAATTTGAAGAAAAGTTGTATAGTCAAAATAAATTAAAACCAGGCAGAAATTAATATCATTTTCATTGTTATTGTAAATTTATTTAAGTTTGTAATCTCTATGCATACTAATTTTTTTATGTTGTTTTTTTTTAAACATATTGAATCAAATGTGTACTAGGTATATGACTTGAAAAACAAATTTTGTAATTTTACAAGTGGCGTGCCAGATTTTGATGAGCTTTTATATAAAAATAATAAATACAACAAAAAATCATCAATTTTGTTGAAAAAGTTCACCCACCAAAACATTTTTTAGTTTAAAAATAATCCTTTTGGCTCTTTTTACTGAAGTTTACTTTTACTCCAGTTGTTTACTATTAAAATTCTATTTCCTGTTCTCCATGTTAGATTTTTCAATTATACTTGAGTTTGAATGATTATTTTAATTTTGTTTAATTTTATTCTTAAAAATGTCTTACAAAAAGTCACCACTTTCCGTTGCTAAAAATAAGGACAAATGGGCGAGTAATTTGAAAAAAATTCAAAACACTCTTAAGTAAAGAAACAAAATTGGAATCGAGATCGAGCCATTGCATTCACATTCTAGAATGCCTAAAGAGTGGATGACAATTTGTCGCTACATAGGCTTGGCCTATATGGAAGTAGAGCTATTATGGAGCGTTTTAAATTTCCCAATACTTTCTTTGCGATCAGGGAGCAGAAAAATTGAAACTTTAATTAAAAGGTATGATGTTCATTTGAAAAAACCTGTGGGTGACATACGGGAGCAGTTTGATAAGTTATTTGATGTCACAAACAAAACTGGTCAATGGTTATGTGCTGAGGACAAAAAACTTTACGAAATACAAATTCAAAGTGGAGGTAAGACGGGATATACTACAACTAAAATTGCTAGTCAAAGTACAATTCATCCATCAAAACGGAAAATTGTTTGCAAGATTAATGAGGCACAACAACAACAAAGCAGTTTTGAAAGTTTCAGTGATTCAAGTGATAACGAGAATTCTCAAAGTAGCTCTGATGTTGCTGATGCAATGCAGTCATCCACAGAAAGCTTGGATCAAAGCACACATAAGAAACAATCACAGCAATCTACTTCTAGTGCAGTTTAATTAGTTCAATTTGGGAAACTACCAGCTCGAAGAGCAGCATTAGTAAGCAAAATTTTGCGTAAGTCCGGCGTAAAAATAGCAACTCCTTCTCAGTCAGGTGTCTATCGAGCTGTATTCAGAGAAGCAAGTAAACTAAAAGAAACATTAATAAATACTTTACGTAATAGCTTATGGAGTTTACATTTTGATGGTAAAATTATGAAGAAAAAAGAACACCAAGTAGTTGTATTAAAAAATGAAGCAAAAGAAGTGAGGCTAGCCGTCTTAGTTTTACCTGATGGCAAAGCTGCTACGATCGGATATGCCATTCAAAAAGTTTTAGTTGAATATAACTTATGGTCAGATATAAAGATGATAGTGTCAGACATTACAAATGTTAATACAGGGTCGAAGGCTGGTGTTGTGGTGAAACTTCAGAAACTGTTTGTTCAACATGGTGAGTCTGCACCAGTCTTTATAGATTGTCAGCACCATATACTTGATCGTGTTCTTAGACACGTGTGTGATGCATTGCTCGGTGATTCAACTGAGTCTCCTAACATAAATTATCCATTTGTAAATAAGATACTTAAAGATTATGAAATGTTAAAAAAAGATTTTGAAAGTAAAACAAAGAAATGTGCTCCAATTTTAGAAAAACAGGGAATAGGTTGGAGAGATGATATAAAATTTTTGCACCATCTAATTTGCGTTTTTGAGCATTTTAAGAATTCTCAACAAATGCCAAAAGTTAATTTTAGCGCACTGCCTGGCCTCAGCAATGCCCGATGGAACTCTCGAGCAATTTTTGCATTGTTGGCTTTCATACTATTGCCTGATGAACGAAAGAACCTTCAGAAATTGTGTGAATTTATATGTGGACATTGGAGTGATGCCTGGCTTAGTGATCATCATTACAAAGCTGAACAATATGAACTTCTTTTCCATGCTGTTAATGATTATCCAAAAGGGTTGCGCTGTCTTCGAAATCATTGGTCTCAAAGTCCATCTCCAATACTCACTCCACGTAGCAATGTTTGTACAGAAAGAGCAATAAAAGTTTTGCAAGATATTATTCCCCTTTGCCACTCACCAGAGAAACTGAATTTACGTTTTATTTTTACATATAAAAGTTTATGAAACAATACTTGAAATTATTAACAAATGTCAATTTTTCTAAAACTTCAAAATGTTTGGTGGGTGACATTTTTCAATTTTTTTAATAAATTTGATATGGTTTTGTGTTTCTACAATAAAAACTCATCTGTTGATGGTATGCCATACAAGTGTTGTTCTGACGTCATATTCCTAATGTGTACACTAGGGTGATAACAAAAAAAATATTTTTATGAAACCACTTGCAATCGAGGAACTTTTATGTGTAATTTAAGAATATCAATCGAGGAACTTTTATGTGTAATTTAAGAATATCAATCGAGGAACTTTTATGTGTAATTTAAGAATATCAATCGAGGAACTTTTATGTGTAATTTAAGAATATGAATCGAGGAACTTTTATGTGTAATTTAAGAATATCAATCGAGGAACTTTTATGTGTAATTTAAGGATATGAATCGAGGAACTTTTATGTGTAATTTAAGAATATCAATCGAGGAACTTTTATGTGTAATTTAAGAATATCAATCGAGGAACTTTTATGTGTAATTTAAGAATATCAATCGAGGAACTTTTATGTGTAATTTAAGAATATCAATCGAGGAACTTTTATGTGTAATTTAAGAATATCAATCGAGGAACTTTTATGTGTAATTTAAGAATATCAATCGAGGAACTTTTATGTGTAATTTAAGAATATCAATCGAGGAACTTTTATGTGTAATTTAAGAATATCAATCGAGGAACTTTTATGTGTAATTTAAGAATATCAATCGAGGAACTTTTATGTGTAATTTAAGAATATCAATCGAGGAACTTTTATGTGTAATTTAAGAATATAAATTGCATTTTTGATTTTTTTTTAAAAGTTCCCCCACCTCCCCCTTTTTCGGAAGAAAAAAGTGAAAAAATATTTTTTTTTTCAAAAAAAGGACAAGTTTGTTTTTAGCTTAATTCGAACGAGAAATAATAATAACTAATCAACTTTTATTAACAGATAAGATAAAGATCAGTTAGTAATATGTACAGAATGTACAAGAAATGTGTAAAATATATTGTTCATATGAACTTCAGATTCAAAAATTCAAATTTTCTCGATTTCGCATGAAGTTCCTCCATCAGTTTTACAGCACGTTTTTGCATTTTACCTTGATGAGTGAGGTAAACAGTTCATTGAAGGACGCTTTATTGTAGTGTTGCACATGGAATCAAGCATTTGCCCATTCATAGCAGATGAAGTTGCAAGCAGGAGCGAGGATGTTGCGCCACTCTGGTATCAGAAATAATGCTATAATGGTATATATCGCATGCGAGTTCCATCTTGCCTAACATAAATTTGGTAGTTTCTTCCAGCTGATGCGAGGCCAACGTGAAGTTGTTTTGTAATGACATTATACCTGACATAATTCATAAAAAGAACTTGAAATCATCTCGCCATCCAGGGTTCTCGCCTTTGCTAACATTGTCTGTCACAACAAGGCGGTAATCAGCCTGAAGAGTGGCATAGTTTTGCGTTAATTAGTCAATGAAGGAATAGTTGAGTTCTTGTTTGCTGGTTGGTTCTTGGATAAGAAATTCATGACATGTTTCAGAAGGAGGTCGAGTACATGGTGCTGACAGTCAATATATTGTGGCTTCTGAAAGCCCTTGCTCAAGACATCACATTTGAGAGTACCGGGTTTTATTTCGGTTTTCATATTTTCAGCATAACTACTTGATACTCTTTTCCTTGCACTCTTTTACCATCAAACTGGAGACAATAGGGTTTTTTGCTTTGAAGGTTTTGAAAATTTTTGGTTTTTATTTTCCGTCATTCAGAGATTACTCGTTTCCAAACACCCGCCTGACTTCAAACCGGCACATCATGATCCTGTTCAGCAATGGTTGCAAGAACGTCATATGCTTTATGTGTAGAAATGTTGCTTTTCAGTACTAGCAAACCCGCTGTTGTAGTGCTTGCTCTTTGGTATTTCGGTTTGCATTCAGAAGATGACGTGGAAGAATAGGATGTCGAGTCGGGTGAAGAAGCAGAGGTTTCAGAATCCGAAGATTCTGAGACAGTTGTATATGTTTGTGTAGGTTGTGAGACAGTTGTATGTGTTTGTGTAGGTTGTGAGACAGTTGTATGTGTTTGTGTAGGCTGTGAGACAGTTGTATGTGTTTGTGTAGGTTGCGATTGAGAAGAGCTGGCTTGAGAATGAGTTTTGGATAGTCGGATTCGTTTTCTTGGGTGGATTGATTCTAAAGAGGCTTGTTTGACCATTGAATAACCAATCTTTCCTCCACTCTTAATTTGCCTCTGGTAGAGCTCTTTATCCTCCTTGCTTTTCCATTTTCCATTGACGTTGGTGACATTAAATAACTTAGAAAGTGTTGGATTAAATTTATCAGACGGTTTCTTTTTGTTTTTGTCATATAAATCAAACAGACAATTGATTTTCTTTCTGATTAGTGCGCTGGATAATAGTGGAAAGTCTAGAATTTCCCTCAAGAGCAATTCTATATCCGTAATAATAATTTTGATTCGATCCAGTCGCCGTTTCTGGCTATTGAACAGAAAAGTGAAGTTTCCAAGAATTTGACGGTTGTGGACATCCATGTGAGATTGATTAGCCTTTCAACAGATGAAATTCTTGAATCCCTATTCTGTTTAGTAGATGAGGGTAGATGCCTTGTTTATAAACAAATGGAAACAACTGACTGGAATGTGCTTAAAAGCAGTCTAGAAAGTCAAGTAAAAATTCAGTGTGAAATTGAAACTGATAGTCAAACTGCGCGATATGGGAAAACAAAAATGAAAAGGTGGGGGAACTTTTTTCAATTTAAAAAAAATAATTATGTTGCTACTGTCATCTACATACAATTGTTCCTCGAATGTAAGGGGTTTCATGTTGGTTACAAAAAATAATGAA
>JAGDYQ010000069.1:0-28898 GCA_021962125.1 Bulinus truncatus
TATACAGGCTGCTTCAGTTTCAACCCCCCTCCTTCCCAAGGTGGCTATAGCCAACAGATATAACGAACGTGTATGAAAAACACTCACCCAGTGTGAAACGGCCATAGAAATCCTTGAACCGTGTACTTTGATAAAAGCAGGAAGCAGACGACCTCGAAAGATCCAATTTCCCGCCTTTTCCCTTTTGTTTTGAGCCTTTTATTTTCTAGTTCAGTTTATTTGTGTGTGTGTGTGTGTGTGTGTGTGAGTGTGTGCGTGTGTGCGTATGTGCGTGTGTGTGTGCCCTTACTTGTACACTGTATTGTCTTTCTCTTATTTTGATTTTGTATTGTTTGTTTTGATTTCTTTCTTTCTTTCATTCTTTTTTATTCCATGTTTTAAAATATGAACGGCAAATGTCGCACAGCACCACGTGATCTGTCAAATTAATCAATTTTAACGACCCGAAATTCTCTCTATACCCCCTTCCCCCTTTTCTTCCTTCTCCCCCCCCCCCTGATGAACGATTTCTTGGTCTTCCGGGTTGTGTTATGAAATAAATTCCATATTGCGCGATTCGCTCTTCATACAAATTTGACCCTCTTCATGAACTTTTGTAGGCGTTCATATTTAATTATCAACGGTTTTGTTTTGTCTCTGTTGTTCTATGGAAAGGGAGGGGCAGAGAGAGAGAGAGAAAAACACAATGTTTTGAGTTGTTTTTTTTAACAGGGATAAATTGTGCAGCTACAAATTAAAGCGATTGATCATATTACAAAACACATTAAAATATTGTAAATATTTAAACCAGGAATGGCATTCACAAAAGAAGATTGTATGAGCTTTACATGTTTCTTTACTGGATTACAGACAAACAGACGGACGGCAGGAAGGACATGTCAAAAGAAGGATGGACAGATGGAAGAGCAGATAGACAGATGTACAGGTGGAGAGACAGAAAAAAAAGACAGCCAGATGGAAGGAAAGATAGAAGGACAGATAGATTCTAGTATGACACATTTACATACGTAATTCATCGGAAATAAAAATAACTAGTATGGAAAACGTAATAATTTATCTGCAGTTTGTCACATTATTGCAAAATAGCTTGCGTTATTCTTTTTTTTTCCCTTTGATACAAACATTATAAAACTCTAAACATTACAGAACTGTACACATAACAGAACTCTTAACATTACAGAACTGTAGACATAACAGAAATCTAAACATTACAGAACTGTAGACATAACAGAACTCTTAACATTACAGAACTGTAGACATAACAGAACTCTTAACATTACAGAACTGTAGACATAACAGAAATCTTAACATTACAGAACTGTAGACATAACAGAAATCTTAACATTACAAACAATGTCTTTTCTTTGAGATGCTAAACACATTTCCTACATTCGTTTTCATTATTTATATATTAATATTTGCATGACAAAACATATTACAGAGACGCCCGCATATTATCTTGTAAAAAACTTGCAAAAACCAATTTGACCTCTCTACCCGACCCGCCACCAATGAAGTATTCCGTATGAGTTGGTCCAGACAAAAAAGCAAAAGTATGGCCCGCTAGCCAAATCAGGCCCGCCATGCTATTGGTTCATTCCCGCGCTCTGCCCCTCTTCCGTTTCACAGCAATGACCTTTACCCTTAACTTTTATTTACTCATAAAAACACACCGGGTATCTTATCTTTATCCAGACCGTCTATAACATAAAAAAAAACACCAGTGTGGCCCGCGGGTCTTCAAAAAGTTTTGCCCACCTCTGAGCATGTCCTTTATAAACTTTACCCCCCCATTACATGCCCGCCATGTGTCCTCCTGGAGTTCCCCCCCCCCTCCCACCTTCATAGACTGTGCTGGTTCTAAGACATTGTCTTTTGTCCTCAAGACATAGTACTGTGTGCGCCATCAGGTCGAACACTAAGTGTCATTAATGTAATAAAGACAGCCAATCAAATTAGACCAAAGTATACATTCAAATTAAATTGAACTCATCGATTTTTTTTTGGGCATGTTTACCTTTTTTTTTTTTTCATTTTTTATTTCAAGGTTTTTTCACGTTTTTTTTTTTATTATTAAAATTTAATTGTCTCAAAATGCGTCTGTTGATATCATCCCCAGTTACGGGGCGTGGCACCAGTACCACGGTCTTGTTTTGTTTAATCGAGATATTGATTTTTTTTCTGAAGGTTAAAAAATTAAACAAATAAAATTAATGCCATCAAAATTTTAAATGACTGTCTACCATGGCAGCGAATTCCCGGTGAGTGAAAAGATTGTTTTTTTCTGAATCTTGTAGTGCCCTTAATATCCTCGCAATATGTAGCGATCTTGGCCCGGATTCGAACCCTTGCCCTTCACCACCACATAGCCCGCGTGATAGACAGTGCGACTTCCATCCCAATTGAATGTCATAGCCCGATTCTTTTTCATCTCATTCATGTTTTTGTTACATCGGCTCCTTAATTCTAATGCCGGGATTAAGCCAGCAGATCTATTCACATATATATCCGTAACGGATTAAAGCCGACACCAGAACCCAACATACAAAAAACCAGACGGACTTATCTGCATACAAACAAGCGACAAAAACAAAAATATAAACCATCGGACAAACTTGACAGACAAAATCTAACAGACAAAGCAAATAAGACAAAACCAAACTCACAAACCAAACATACAAACCCGACAGAAAAACTTTAACAGACAAAGCAAATAAGACAAAACCAAACATACAAACCAAACATACAAACCCGACGGAAAAACTTTAACAGACAAAGTCCAACACACTAAACCAGACAGACAATTTCAACAGACCAAACCAGTTGATAAAACCAAACAGACAAACCCAAGAGACGATTCTGACTGCCAAAAACCAGACAGACAATTCAATTCCAATAAACAAAACCCAAGAGACGATTCTAATTGCCAAAAACCAGACAGACAATTCCAACAGACGAACCCAAGAGACGATTCTGATTACCTAAAACCAGACAGAAAATTCCAACAGACGAACCCGACAGACGATTCTGATTACCTAAAACCAGACAGACAATTCCAACAGACAAACCCAAGAGACGATTCTGATTGCCAAAAACCAGACAGACAATTCCAACAGACGAACCCGACAGACGATTCTGATTGCCAAAAACCAGACAGTCAATTCCAACAGACGAACCCGACAGACGAATCTGACAAAAGCTGTGGACTACACAGTGTTTCGAACCGATGATGAAATGTCTTCCCACTTGTTGTTGTTATTGTTATCGGCCTGTTTGCTTATCCCATTACCCCGTGATGCAACATCTCCTGGAGACCTTAATAATCTAACCGTTGGACGGTAGGGGGAGGAGGAAGGGGGAACAGCAGCTTGGACAAGACAGACATTGACTTCTGTCTACAAACGTTATCTATATGTTAATGAAGACCCCACACCACCATCACCACCACCAACTCCCACAAACACACAACCAGGTGTGGGGGATGTCTTCGGTGTTTTGTATTATAGACAATGATGTAACCTCCGATGTAGTTAAGAGTGCTCTGCCCATTGTTAATATTTGTTACATCTGTTTATGTTTATCGTTGATGAAGTTACTTATGGTGCAGTGCCAACAAATGATGTAAGAGTTTAAGGCGGAACCTAAAGTGGGGCTTTAGCGGACTTTTCAATTTTTTTTGTAATAAACTGAATGAAATATAATGTGTGATATTTATAATAAAATATTTATCAGTGTAGTTGCAGTTGATTGATCAAAACGATTTCTGGTTCATAATCACTTAATTACTTTTACTTAATCATTTCTGCTTCGCTTACAGTAACTGTAAGGATAGATTGGTTAGATTTACTATTGTACAATGTCCATAATTCTTTTACAACTTAATGTCGTTTAATGAAAGCACTAGTCTTGCTGACTTAAAAAACCCAACCATTTTGGTGAGACTGCAATAGAAATGGGATGCAAAGCATTGAACGAATGACCTGTGTGTACCCACCCCACTGCAGTCTTCGGGATTTCAACCTGGCTCCTATACAACGCCATTCTTTCCTTCTTGACTTTGTGCAGCATTGTGCCTGTTGGGGTTTGACAGTGGATTGTGTATGCGGGGGGGATGTGTAAAGCAGGCCCGTAACGTGCGGGGGGGGGGGGGCGGTCCCCCTGCGTTTTGTCTGCCCTCCCCTCTGCTTATTTGTTCTACTTAGTAAAATGTATTACCTGCCCCCTCCCCTCCCCCCTGCTATTGCCTGGCCCGTGCTGTAGAATTTTCACGCTACGGGGCTGGTGTAAAGTCACCTGGATAATCATTATTAATGGAACGCCCATGAGACTACTTGTAGTTTGCCCGTCAAAGCTCCCCCCCCCCAACTCCCTCAATCCTCCCAGCTGAATTAAAAACCTGGAAAACCCTACAACGGTTGACCTTACATTCTCTGTGACCCGCGTCCTTTAGTCCAAAGCTAATGAAATAGCCAGTCTAATTGGCAAAACACCTGCTGCTAATGTCCATTTAATGTCCAGTTAACGCTCTACCCAATGTCCATGTGACTGTTTGTGTATTTTTGTCTGACTCGGGTGTCACGAGTGACAAAAGAATAAAAGATTGTGGGAGGAAGGGGAGCGGGCGAAGGGGGGGTGTGGACCCAGGTATGGAATACTGGGGAACACTTGACAGTATTTCTTACTGAACCTTTCGTCACACTAGCTGTCGGCAAAGAAATTCATTTCATTGTTGTTTTATTTTGTTTGTGTGGATTGACTGGCAATAGTGTTTCAGTTAGTCTAAAAGATATCGCGTGGCTTCCACTAACCTATACAAGCCTGTTGTGCTAATACAATGAAACAAATTTTTGAACCATGACCTTTTAAGACAGGAGAATTTATTTATTGAAGATTTCTTCAATTCTCATCTCATGGGCATTATAATTACCATTGGGAAATGTGCAATGTATATATTTATTGAAGCTTACTTTAATTCTCATCTGATGGACATTATAATTACGATTGGGAAATCTGCAATATCTATTTATAGAAAGTACAGTTATATTTACAGTGCACTTTATGAATGTTAAAAAAATAAACAACTGAAATAAATTGGCAACCAGTGTCTAGACACTTCAAAAATAAGAGTTCGCCATTTTTTTTAATACTATAAGAAATTAATTTACTGGTGACATAAAGAACAGTATTATTTCAGCATCCAGATGAAAGCAGATGAAGATAACTATTTAATCGATCTCTTGAGAATAAGACATTTATCTGTTTTTTAAAACTATGAATAGCGAGTTACCGCCAAAATAAACAGTATTCGTTGTACGTCATCACCACAGTCGTGATTGCAATGTCCAAAAGTGGGGTGTGTGTGGGGGGAGGGGACAGCTGGAGACGCTGGGTCTCGACCCAGAACTATCTTACATCTGATATTCCACAATAGCACCCTCTCTCTCTCTCTCTCTCTCTCTCTCTCTCTCTCCCTCTCTCTCTCGCTCTCTCTCACACACACACCTTCTCAATCTCCCAGATCTGTTTTAATTAACTTCCGCTTTCCTACAACATTTTATCAATTACAATATCACACAATTTGATAAAAGTAACAGAAACAAACTGAGTGCAGCCATAGCTATACCTCTGGGATGAACTGAGTGCAACCATAGATGTACCTCTGGGATGAAGTGAGTGCATCCATAGATATACCTCTATGATGAACTGAGTGCAGCCATAGATATACCTCTGGGATGAACTGAGTGCAGCCATAGCTATACCTCTGGGATGAACTGGGAAATCAATAATTTAAAAAACAGCAACAATATATTCAACCTTTTTTCTTTCCAACTATTTCTGTAATTGTTACGTATCAATTGCCAGACCGACATCTTAACAAAAACAAAAACCATGTGAGTACAGTACATAATTATCAATTTCTTCACTCCAGATACAATTAGCCACATCAACGCTTCCCGAGTTTACATGACACCCCAACTGAACTTAATCATTATCAGGAATTTTTTTTTTTGCTGTTTTGATTCATTTGTTTTGCTTTCCCCCCCCCCCTTGACTACAAACTCCATGCAATAATTGTATTAGTGAGGCCAAAGTTCTACAAACTCAGGAAGTATCTTGAATCAAACAAATTGATTTTTTTTTTCTTGAACAGAACCTGGTGCAATAATTTGCGTCATTTTTTTTCCAAAGCTGATTTCGTGGGTGTTTGGTAGAGAGTGTTTGAGAGAGGGTGTTTGGGGAAAAGGTGTAGCAGCAAATGTTGTCTTATGAACAGCTGATTTCATGGATGTTTGGGAGAAGGTGTAGCAGCAAATGTTCGTCCCAAGATACGGGATCAATATTTAGATCAGCGGTTCCCCCCTCGTCATCTTTGTGACCCCCCCCTACCCCCTCTAAAGACCCGAGAGTGGATTTTATATCAGCTACTGAAGTCCCCCACCCCTTATAACTCCAACTGTACACGATTAGTTAGTTCAACCAATGTTGGGCCTTATCAATACATAAAAAAATGATTAAGGGGGCCCAATTCCAATATTCTTCCCTATTAAACATGGTGTTTTATAGGCCGCGACAAGTATTTGGCCTAACGTCACCAAATATATTTTAAAAGTCTTCGGCTAGGTCACGTGAAGACCCCATAAATGACCTACTTTCATTCGCTGCATAAACAATCTGATTCTAAATAGTCACTGTGAGTTGACCAATGGTGACAGTCGTGACATTAGATCAACATTGTGGGTTGACCAATGGTGACTGTCGTTACATTACATCAACATTGTGGGTTGACCAATCGTGACGATCGTGACATTACATCAACATTGTGAGTTGACAATTGGTGACGGTCGTTACATTACATCAACACTGTCGTTACATTAGATCAACAACAAACCTTTACACACGCGCACTTATAAAAAAAAACAACTTCTGAGCGAAACCAAATAATGATTTGAGAGAATGTTTGATCTGTGAAGACAACGAGAAGACCATATCTCTGTGTGTGTCACAGGAGGAGGGGGGGGATTATCTGAACGAGTTCCGTCTGCCTAGTGCCTGGTTATCGCACAAATCTGTCTGTTTGGACTCTGTTAATATCAAGTTCTGACAAGTTTTGTTGTTGTTTTTTTTAAATTGGTTCCTTAAAGTCTGAAACAGATGAAAGAAAGGACCCTATGTAAAAAAGAAAAAAGTGAATTTAAAAGAAAGAAAAAAAAAACAATCGATGAGAAATCGAGGAATCGTTTGAAAGTTTTAAAAAAAATCTGATGCCCGTTCTTTTGACCTCCTCCCTCCCACCCCCCCCCACCCCTCATCCATGGATGCGCAGCTTATTTCCTTTATCTTCTAATTTTCAAAAACATTAAAGAGGGGGGAAAAAGAGAAGGAAAAAACATGTTAATTATTGATTGTGATGTGGAAACTGTGTGTGTGCGTGTTGTTATCTGCCAGCTGTATGTGTGTGTTGTTGTCTGGCAACTATATGTGTGCGTGTGTGTGTGTCGTTATCTGGCCATTGTGTGTGTCGTTTTCTGGCCATTGTGTGTGGCGTTATCTGGCAACTGTATGTGCTGTTATCTGGCAACTGTATGTGTGTGTTGTTGTCTGGCGGCTGTATGTGTGTGTTGTTATCTGGCAACTGTATGTGTGTGTGTTGTTATCTTCTGTTTGTTGTCTTGTTTATGAATCTCCGTCTCCAACGTTACCTTACAGCACTGACCCCTGTTTCAGGGGAAAGGCGAGGGGTGGGTAAGGGGTGGCATCATGCCCCGGGGGCTACTCACAAAGGGGCGCCAAGGGGCGCTAAAAAGGTATTGTGCCCCGGGCGCGAGTTAAGCTCACTTCGCCACTGAGGAAAGGTTTTCGTCACGTTTGCGTCAATGGAAAAGCAACAAGATCGTACCACCCCCCGGGGGGGGGGGGTCTATTCGCCTTCCATAATCTATACACACGTAAATAAATGCAGTCGTAGCGATGACTTATTTATGTAAAAGAATGCCAATTGATAAAAAAGGAACCAATTCATTCTGTCCCAGTAAGGATGAGATGAAATCTCTTAGATCATATACACCACAAATGGGACGGTCTTTTGTTGTTGTTTTGTTTTGTTTTGTGATGCCCTTCTTTCATCCACACCATAGTAGCCGATACTGTTGTAACAGTCATATAAGATATAGTGGGAACTTAAAAGTATGACCTGAAAAATCCTTTGCTCCTCGCCGAAAATCGAGCAAGAGTCCCGTATGATCAACAGTAATGGTCCTCATAGTCTTAAATTACTATAGACAGACATTGGATTTTTTAAAAAATGTAATCTTTGTATTAAAATGAGATAAACTGATTAAAATTTATAATTGAATGTTATTTAACAAAAAAAATATGCCGCAATGAGATGTATTTCATTTAAATTTGTGTCTCAGAGCCAAGGAAAGTAGCTAATATACTGATGTTACTGAAATTATACATCTCCTAATACCGCTGAATAGATATATACTATTGAAACTTTTTTGCATACAATTCAATGAACGCTTTTCTTTACATTAATGTTAGTATGTCAAGTGAGTACTTCTTGAATGTATTGTCGCCTTGTTGGTGGCATGCGGTTACAATTATTAGGGTGAGGAGGGGGGGGTCACATGGCACCTGAATTTCCCGGGCAGGGCCGAGCATTATATTTTAGTATTCTATAAAATAGCTTGGCAGTGTTTGTGTGGGAGTCGGGAATCAAATACGATTCAGTGGAAGCCGAAGAAATACGGAAAAATCAAATACCACAGTGTCAATGTTGTTGTTTTTTTTTTTTTGTTTCTTTGCTTTTAAAATTTGGCGCCCTCCTCCCAATCTGAAAAGTGTGAAAACCTTTTTAAAGCACTATTATGGCGCCCCTCCCTAAATAGGCGCCCTGTGCGGCTGCCTAACACTCAGTACCCATCCCACGCTACTGTGCACAAACATCAATGCCACAACAAAAAAATACGAATTTATTGTTTCAAGCACATTAGTTAAGCGCTCACTGGAGAAACTCCAAACTTTCCATGTGATGACAAATGCAGTCATGCGATGCTATTTTTTTTAACTGATTGTTCAAGGCCGTCAGCAAAGCATTGTTGAACAGTTTAAAAAAAAAATGAATAAATACAACTAAATATAAAACAGACGCATTGATTGGTCACTTAAGAATGACGTGTGGCATACTTATAATGACGGACTTTTGTCTGCAAGAGATGTTTGACATTATCTCTTTCATCTCTGCTGAAACTACATGCAAGACAAGATTAATACAAGACTACAGTGGTACACCCACCCACACCCTCCGTCCAACCACCCACCACCAGTACCCAGTAGTGTCTCCCTCCCTAACACACCCAACAGGAATGTGTCCTAAATTTTGTGTGAGTGTAAAATTAAAAAGAAAAAAAAATGTTGTCCACTCCCTCCAATAAAAACACACCCAACACCCCCGCCCACACCCTTCCGACACACGACACCCACCGCCCTTCCCTGCGCCCCCCCCACCCTGTGTCTTACATTTGGTACTGCCAAACGTCTTGATAATCGACAAAAAAAATATGAAATAACAACAGCATAGCCTATATATTTATAAATATCATGAGACTAAGCCAATTAATGATACCAATAAACATGGAAGAATAGAAACTGTTATTTTTTTGTTATTGATTAGAAGACAGAAACCAGCAGTGTAAAACGTGTGTTGCTTTTTTCTATTTTTTTCCCCCACTAGTGCGTGGGAAGTTGGGTCCAGCCCACGTGACAATCATTACGTGACTGTATATTATTATACCAGCGACAGGTGTGTGTATAGAGTGATCCTTTTATATATAAATATATATATATATATATATATATATATATGTGTGTGTGTGTGTGTGTGTGTGTGTGTTTATATAGTTGTGTGCAAATGTGAACGATCGTATTATTGTTTGCTGTTGGTCACATTGTTTTCAAAGTAGTGTAGATTTATTTACCGGTTGTAAAAAAAAAGAAATAAAAAATTATAAGCGTAATAACGTTGTGTTCAGAATCACGTCTGGTCACGTAGCCAATCATAAGTTGCCGTCTGCTGCCATGGATACCTCTAAACATATGTTTGTTTGAATCCATATTTCGCCAATTACAATGTAGCCAAAAAAATATTTTGCATGATTTACATAATGATTTTACTGCGAAAAAAGGTGTTTTTTTTTTCGTTTCCTTACCTGGTCAGTTTTTTTTAGATGACCATCGGGCGCTTCGGACCCCCATAATGGACAGAGCTTAAAACAACAGAGCAATAAGTCAACCCAAGCAAAAGATGTACTGACCCCGGGCGGAAGGGGGAGGGGGGTAGGATGGACATTTTCGTACCGGTGAGGCTCAGTGGACTGTTTCACGGCAACACCACTTAGACACTTACCTCGAGAAGATCAGTCTTTTGGTCTCATCACACAGTGCCATAACCCTTTATAAAACAGGGCTGCCAACTAACGCTCTTAAAGAATTATCCACAAAAATGTAATGTGACCGCATTGCCGCCCCGTCCCCCATCAATAAAAAAAAAAAGAAAGCCCCAATTAGAGTATTAATTTTTTTTTTCAAATCTAATGCTTAAAGGACTTCCCAACCCGCCCCCTCCCCCAAAATTTCTAGAGGTTTGTTTTGCCCGCCCCCCCCCCGACCCCCCACCTGTCCGAATACCAAAAGAACGGCTATGAATACCTAACTGAACGCATCAAGTGTCATATCCTGTCTCGAGCACTGATCACTTCCACAAGTAACCGGATATTTCTCCACAAGTAGCTGGATATATTTCTCCACAAGTAACCGGATATTTCTCCACAAGTAACCGGATATTTCTCCACAAGTAACCGGATATTTCTCCACAAGTAGCCGGATATATTTCTCCACAACTAGCCGGATATTTCTCCACAAGAAACCATCAATAACCTAATGTCGATTTTTTTTTCCCTCTCAATTTTTTTTTAATGAGCATAAAAAGTGCTGGTTACTGAAGCGGATAAAGTACTAGTAAATGATCCCTTTTCAAATCAAGATAAGGGAATTAAAAAAAAAACCGTTAAATCAGAAAAGTGTAACGGAGGCGGTCTTGCGTAGCAGAAAAGTGAATGGATGGAACCTAATGTTGGACACACACACACACACACACACACACACAATGGTTTACTGAAATAAGCTGAAGAAGTTCTGGGAATCGTGACGGAAAACTCTTCAATGAAATGGACGACAATTTAAAAAAACACGAACGAGATCCCGGTTGGCCCAACAGGGACTATAAAAACATCCCCAGTGCGACCTTCTAAAACTAAAAGATATGAAACAGATTGCGCATACATTGTTTATTATTTTTTCCTTACTTTAAGTTACTTCATTTCTTGATGTTTAAACAACAACGAAAATCGAACCTTATTAATCAACTAAATTACTCCATAATCATGTAGTAGGTGATTATAGGTGGATGAAATTGGTAACTGGTGCAACCAACAGGATAAATTACAATATATTTGCATACAAATTCTTGCCAACTATTAAATCCTCCAACTATCAGAAAAATGAACATGCTCATTGTGTTTATCGTGAGGGATGGGCATTGTGCAATGAAGGACCTTTGCCTAAATAACCTTCGACCCCCATTCCCCGGACAATATCCGAAATCCGACCAACGGAAGACTACTCCCCTACATGCGACGGAGTCGCAGACAGGAACAGGAGACACCCCCCCCCCCCCCCCCAATAGTCAATAACCCCCCCTCCCAACCATACCGGTGTAGTTGTTCTGGACAATAGATTAAAAAAAAATCCCATATTTTGATATATCAGGGATTCAACCTTCCCACCTCCCCCGACCAACTGAACGCGTCTGCAATCTGCTAATGGAAGTTGTGGGGGGCGGGGGTAAAAAGGCTCGAGGAGGTGGGGCAAGTGATTCGTCCGTTCAAGTTCTAGTATATGTATATCGCTTTCAAGGTCACCAAGAATAATATCATCGCAGCTGTCCCGGAAATTGTATATAGTCGAAAGGGGACTTAAATCTTATCCGATCATTTCATTCTTGCACTTTTATTACAGAGTTCTCACAACCGACCCCCGGCCATTTTTTTCCCCCAAGATATTGTCAAATATCGTCTCTAGACCGTAAAAAAAAAAAATCGTCAGGGTATGGGGGGGGGCGCGTTCGTCCGGGTGTGGAGGGGGTAGGTGAAGTACAGAGCGGGTGAGAAATCGGGTTGCCGGGCCAATAATACTTCACTTAATGAGACCTGGTAAAATACAGATCGTTGCGGACGATTGAATGGATGTTTTCACTCAGGTGTGACAGTGTTAGGCTCCCACCACGTGGTAGTAGCGTGAAGTCACTGCATGGACTGTCGTCAAACACGCGTGAGTACGTCACAGGGCATTGCTAGCGAAGTGAAAAACAGTATATTGATATATTTTTTGTTTACGTTAGGGGCAGGGGCGGTGACTTGAAGAGGCGCCTGAATGCGCCTCCTGTTGATTATGGACACATGCTCAAACCAGTGTAGATGCCCCCACCTTCCCATAAAAAGTAATGATGCCCTCGTTAACCAGTGTAGATGCCCCCACCTTCCCATAAAAAGTAATGATGCCCTCGTTAACCAGTGTAGATGCCCCCACCTTCCAATAAAAAGTAATGATGCCCTCGTTAACCAGTGTAGATGCCCCCACCTTCCCATAAAAAGTAATGATGCCCTCGTTAACCAGTGTAGATGCCCCCACCTTCCCATAAAAAGTAATGATGCCCTCGTTAACCAGTGTAGATGCCCCCACCTTCCCATAAAAAGTAATGATGCCCTCCATAACCAGTGTAGATGCACCCCTTTCCCCTTGTCAGACAAAACACTCATAAGAATGATATACAAACTGTAATAAAGCCTAAGCCTCCACCCCCACCCCTCATGCTAGTACACAATGGCCCATGGGTTCAGTAAGCATTGGGTTCGGTTGGGACGTGGAGGGAGGTTGGAAGATAAAGAAAGATTTGAAATTTACGAAGAAAGGCAAATTTACAAAACATACTTTTTGGATATAGAAAGAGGGACCAACACACACACACACACACACACACTCAGAAAGATACATAGATGGATTACCTTACATCTCTTCATAAAGACCTTACATTGTTTATTACGTGACTGTATTTTAGTAAGTTTGTCCAATACTTTGATTTTTTTTTTCTTTTAGTATTTCTTGAACACACGGGAAGATTAATTACTAAACATAAGTTTCAGTTTTACTACTGATGGGAGATTTGGGAGGAGGGGGGTGGGTTGGGTCAAGGAGGAAATTTGCAATGTAGGGCTTCAAATGAGTATTGAGTTCCATCTGGACGTAAAGAATGCCGGGAGGTGTGCTCGCTATATATATATATAGCAACAATCGACAAAACGAACATAATACACCTGGCAATCTTCCCCCCCCCCCACCACCACAACCCCCTTCCTCCCACCCATTTTTAAAGACTTCAAAGTAATAAGATAATTAAAACTGCAGATGCCGAGAGCTTGATGGTACTTTCTTCATTACTGCACACGGGACAGTGTGAGTGTGTCGTGCGCGCGTGCGTGCGTGCTTGTGACTGTGTGTGGGTGCGTGTGTGTGTGTGTGTGTGTGTGTTTTCGTCAACCGTTTGAAAGGCAGACAACAAATAAATAGGTCACAGCCACCGCCCACACTGTTTGGTAAATAAAGAGTAACGATTAACCCCTCCCCCCCCCCCAACCTGCTATTGTTTTGCTCTTTTCCTTCTTCGTATTACGGGTCTCGGCTGCTGCTGTCCAACGCCCACTACAGGCCAGAACCGATCGACGCCATCTGTTGCCAAATTAGAGGTGGGGAGGGAAGGGGAGGTAAAGAAAAGGGGAATTTGTTTGCCCACAAATTATCCTAGAATGATGTGTGTTTATTGATACATGGTTTTTCATGTGTGAAAATTTCAATAAGATTTTATTTTAAAAATCGACAATAAAAAAAGAGAAAGAGTGAACGGCCTTGATATTAATTCGTGACTGTTGCGCATGTTTTATTGTTGATAAATTACATAGAACAAACTCTGGCTTATGATTGTATATATACCAGTAAATGTATAACATACATAATCGTATTACAACAAAATAGCTGGTAATAATTCAGAGCAGTGGGCGATGCACTACAGCAAAATTAGAATACTTCAGGTATCGTCATCCACTTAAATTGATGTTTTGCAAAAGACGCCATATTTGTGTAATTATGCTATTTTGTGTCAAAATGCATGTGGTACACTGTTAAAATGGAAAATAAAACAGATGGCGGCCATTTTTTCAGTCATTGCAAGAGGATTTTTTTATTTTAAAAAAAGACCCTTCGTTCAATGCGCTGTGTAGTTCAGGCGTGTCCTAAAAGTTAATGAAAATGAAATTAATGTATATTTTTATATTTTTGTTTTAATTTGTTTTTTTTTTCTTGTAAATCAATCTTACCCCACCCAAAAAAAGTGTTCAATAATCTATGGTGTCAATCCTATTGATCTATGTCAGTTAAAGCCACGGGTGCAGAAGATAATCTTGTGTCCATTTAAATAAGGGAAACTGCAAGTGTGAATTGTCCGCTAAGGACTCTACTGTGGATACCTGGACATACAGACATGCCTAGGAATGACCGGGCGACTTTTATTTTATAGCCAGGTCTTTCAATGCCCAGACGTACCTCGTGGATGATTTTAAGTAGCTCAATGCAGAGCGCATGCGCCAAGATCCGTGTGTTTGAAATCAATCAGCTGTTCTCGAGTTGTGACAATGGGATGACGGGCAGAAATGTCTGGAGTCATTTGGACCGGTTGCCCATGAAAGACACTTCAGAGAGTCGAGCAGGCACCAATAGCTCGGTTTCGCACCAGGCAATCTTTTATAGGTGCGTACTTTGGGAGTTTGAGGCCCAAAAAAAGTGTCATTTCTCTGTGCCACCACTGTAGGTAGGTTGAGGAAACCGTTTAAGTGTGCTGTTGGCGTGCTCCACAGAGAAGGCCAGTCGGGTAGCTAACTTGCCGCAAAGCTGTTCGGTTGTTCCATCATGCTCAGGTACACAGCGAGTTTGAACTCACGGCCACTAAGAGCGGATGAATTGAGAGAGTTCAAAGAGAGAGAGAGAGAGAGAGAGAGAGAGAGAGAGAGGGAGAGAGAGAGAAAAATAGAGATAGAGAGAGAAAGAGAGAAAGAGAGAGAGAGAGAGAAATAGAGAGAGAGAGAAGGAGAGAGAGAAGGAGAGAGAGTTCAAAGAGAGGGAGAGAGAGGAGAGAGAGAGAGTTCAAAGAGAGAGAGAGAGAGAGAGGGAGAAAGAGAAGGAGAGAGAGAGTTCAAAGAGAGAGAGAGAGAAAGAGAGTGGGAGAAAGAGAGAGAAGGAGAGAGATAGGAAGAGAGAAGGAGAGAGAGAAGGAGAGAGGGAGAAGGAGAGAGAGAAGGAGAGAGAGAGAGAGAGGGAGAGAGAGAAGGAGAGAGAGAGTTCAAAGAGAGAGAGAAAGAGAGTGGGAGAAAGAGAGAGAAGGAGAGAGAGAGGAGAGAGAGAAGGAGAGAGAGAGAAGGGAGAGAGAGAGGGAGAGAGAGAGGGAGAGAGAAGGAGAGAGAGAGAGAAGGAGAGAGAGGGAAGGGAGAGAGAGAGAGAGAGAGGGAGAGAGAAGGAGAGAGAGAAGGAGAGAGAGAGAAGGAGAGAGAGAAGGAGAGAGAGAAGAAGAGAGAGAGAAGGAGAGAGAGAGAGAGAGAAGGAGAGAGAGAAGGAGAGAGAGAGAAGGAGAGAGAGAGAGAGAGAAGGAGAGAGAGAGAAGGTTCAAAATTATAACTAAACTTTGTGTAACAGATAAACCATCAGACATGCGTTCTAAAAAAAAAAAACTGGAATTCTATTTTCGTGTGACTTTAATGACCGGATTCTTCTTGCCATTTAAATCATTGTTTATTACAAGATAAGGACAGCTATAATAAAAAAAAAACAAAAACAAATCTATTATTAGTAACAGAAAGAGACATCTTTTTGAACAAAAGTAATGTACGATATGCACTTCTCCCAGCGAAATAAATAAATAAATACAACTTTCTATAATCTGGGAAAAACCCTCAAAGAGGATTAAGAGAAAAAAAAAGTCATTTGTGTGTGTGTTTTTTTCTTTTTTTCGGTAGCTGGTATTGCAACAGCTGTAGACGTGCTGGACATTTGAATAAATTACAAATTGCTAAATATGGAAACACTATTGTGTCTATTTCCATCGTCTTACTTTTTTTTTTGTTGTCATATTTTATTTTTTATATTATAAGGAGGAGACAGGGGATGAAGGGGTAATGGAAGGATGAAAAGGGGGTGCGGGGTGGGGGGAGTCTCTTTTGCGATGTCATCGGTCACAAGAATAGGCGAGAAACTTGGTAACATCTGCGTCTACATATGGAGAAAAAAAGATATTTGAATATTTCAAACTGATGGGTGATAAAATAAAAATATAAAAAATACGACGTATTGGGATTGAAAATGTGGGGGGTAGGGGGGAGAAGGGGAAAGGGGTGCAGGCATGTCAGGGGTTGGGGAGACGAGAGGGGGGGAGGGGAAATAATCGCGCCCCAATTCGTGTCTTTGTTGTGTTTTAGCCATAGTAGTTTTTTTCGCTCTGTCTGTATACGAACTTTTTTTTTTTTGATTGGTTGAATAATGGACGATGCTGAGTGTTGCGTGGGGGGATGGAAATGAGTGTTTGGGGGGAGGGGGGGTCAAGAAATGACATTATTCTTGTCAATATATTTTCTGACCAGTGCAACAATATTAATATATCTTCAGAGAGGAGAGAGGAAAAAAAAAACCGCAATAAAACTTTTTTTTTTCTGTCGCTGCACCTTTATGATTTCTAAAAAAAATATTTTGGCCGGTTTGGGTTGGGGAAGGGTGGTGTTGGTGAGGGTATGAATATGAGTTTGGTGAATGACAGTAAAAGTGTGAGGTGTGTAAAAGGGGTGGGTGGGGAGGAGTAGAGAGTATGAAGCAATATTCATGTCTGTGTCTGCGACAATAATTTTGACATTAATTAGCTTTTAAAAGTGTACATTTGTTGTAGCGCGGCTATTTCAAACAAGCCAATCTAACATTCACCTGATTTGATTTGACATTCAAAATAAGCCAGTGATTCTCAAACGTTTGGAAGTTATTGAAGAACCTTCTTTTATAAGTATACCATTGCTTTCATGTTGTTTATATGTTGTGGTATTCATTGTCATAAAATGGACAGTGAGACCCTAGTCATTTGGTGCCTCCATGGCCATTGCACTATCGGCTATGGTGGGGATGAAAGAAGGGCACCATAAAAACCGTCCCATTAGTGGTTCATAGGACTCGTAAGAGATTTCAATTCATTCTGAAGGTCTAGGTTTTTTTTTAATTTATTTAAATCATTTTCCAATTTTCGTTGTCATTTGTTTAAAATTCTATCATCAAACGTGAGACCCGCCGTTGAGAAGAATAAAATGAAATCAGATATCGTGGTTGCAAGGTCAAAGGGCACCGGTGTGAATGTCAGAAAGATGACCAGATCTCTAATCTCCGCGGCACCAATCTTTTTTTCTCTTTTTAAATCTCTGTAGCCATTCACTCTTCTCGCTTGGGATACGTCAACCTTGACCTCTTGTTATGCCTCCATGACCTCTTACTGCCCCGGGATATAAAAAAGGGGGGTTTCAATGATAAATAGCAGACCAAATTATTCGTGCATATAACCATCATCCTAGTGCACAAAGAAAAGAAATATTCTTTACCAGTATATCCAAAGTATGTCACACCATAATTTTCAAGGCATGATAAAAACCATTCGCGCACTCGCCAATAAATTAGAAATTATTTGTAAAATTCATAAAAAGATGTAAGTTTTGGTATTTTATTAAATCACAAGTATTTTTAGCCCATCGAACGACGGGCGGAATTTTATAAAAATGAACTGAAAAGTAAAAAATAACAACTTTATTATGCCATTCTGCAGCACAAATGCAAGTTGATGTGGCACGATACAGCACCAAATAAAAAAAGTACCATCGGGAAATGACGTCACAGAGGATTTTGTTTATTTATAGCGACGGCGTTCCCATACCGTGATTACTTTATCAAATACCATTGGTGGAACAGATACACACTTGCCTTTTATTATATAGGATGATTGATACAAATTTCGGAGACGATGTAAAACTGGGTGATGGTTATTTTTATGTTTCTTTTTTCAGAAATAAATTATTTAAATTTCGAAACTTTTTACTAATGTTTACTTGGAACATTCAATAAAGTCTCTAAATGAAATAATTATTGAATTAAATAGCAGTTATTCTGTCTGTATAAAGTGCCGCCGAAAGAAAGGGTGAGGGGGGGGGGCAAATGCCCAGGGGCCCGGTGAGTTTTAGGGGCCCGGACTGAGCTGGACAATCAACTTTTGAAAATATTATTATCAGCACGGGGGGCTAGTGACAGCCCTGCCCAGGGCCCGAAATTTATGTCGGTGGGCCTGTCTGCATATATGTGTCTAATGTCAGAGATGTATATGGTATAATGTTATACAGATATGTTTCTTGGTCTCATATGTTGTTGTTTTTTTTTTGGTTGGGCTAAAGGGTCTGTCTTTGCCTCATGATCGTAGACCAGGGGTGGGCAAACATTTTTGTAAGTCGTAGAACACTTTGGGTTCAGAGGGTCGTATCAAGCGTATAGATTTATGGAGCGTCGCAATGAACTGATAATATAAAGTAAATGTCTTAAACATAAAAGCATTGCGTTTTGCTTCACTCTGAAACGAGCAGTAGGTCGGATAAAATAGTCCTGCAGGCCGGATAAAACTATCCGGGGGGGGGATGGGATTAGGGCCAGGTGCCGTAGTTTGCCCATTGCCGATCTGGACAGTTAACTAGTTCGATGGTCCCCCCCACCCCTCCGCCCCAACCTTTTTCCCCGCCGCGGACCGGTCAACGTTTGATAATTTCACCGCGGTTGATTATTTATATTTTAGATTTGCTTTGATTTTGAGGCTCACAGACTCTCGGCTCCCGGTGGACCTCTTGTCCATGGAAAGCCGCACTATCCCCCGAGAGATAATACACCACTAAATAAAAAAGTAAATCATTTAACGTTTCTTGTGCGGCCCAATACCATTTCATCCCCTGGTTTGCTCTTCTCTTATGTCAACCACCGGCGACTTAAAAAAAAAATAGTATTAATTTCAATAGTATTAATTTCATTAGTATTAATTTCAATAGTATTAATTTCAATAGTATTAATTTCAATAGTATTAATTTCAATAGTATTCATTTCAATAGTATTCATTTCATCTAAAAGATAATAATGTGTATTTTTTTAAAACTGATACAAGGGAGAGCAAAAATACCCACAACCCCCCCACCCACCCACCCAACCTCTTTTCCCAACTTCTATTCATTTGCAAGAAATTTGTCATGAAAGACGCGAACAATTCAATAGGAAGGTCAATGGAAGGTCGGCATGCAGCATAAACAATCTTACTATAGTATAATTGATAAAAAAAATGGATAAAACTCAAGATGATTGACAGGAAGGGGGGGGGGGGCGGAGCTGAAATTAAAACTGAATCGATCCATACAACTGGTAAATACAGAGCCACATTCTGATTTTTAGGTTGTTGGTAAATACAGAGCCACATTCTGATTGTTGGGTTGTTGGTAAATACAGAGCCACATCCTGATTGTTAGGTTGTTGATAAATACAGAGCCACATTCTGATTGTTAGGTTGTTGGTAAATACAGAGCCACATTCTGAGTGTTAGGTTGTTGGTAAATACAGAGCCACATTCTGAGTGTTAGGTTGTTGGTAAATACAGAGCCACATTCTGATTGTTAGGTTGTTGGTAAATACAGAGCCACATTCTGATTGTTAGGTTGTTGGTAAATACAGAGCCACATTCTGAGTGTTAGGTTGTTGGTAAATACAGAGCCACATTCTGATTGTTAGATTGTTGGTAAATACAGAGCCACATTCTGATTGTTAGGTTGTTGGTAAATACAGAGCCACATTCTGAGTGTTAGGTTGTTGGTAAATACAGAGCCACATTCTGATTGTTAGATTGTTGGTAAATATAGAGCCACAGTCATCTTTATATTACACACAGCAACAACAAAGTTCATGTGTCCTTGGTTTCCAAAAGAGAATTCAGCCGGTTATAATCTTGCATCACTTTTTTTTTATTGTCAGGCGTAAGACGATGTCACAACAATCACTCAACCAATCAGGACACGTGAAATTGAAATGTACTGTTCCAAACGTCGATAACAGAAATATAAAATAATACATTTTTTTTTAAATAGAGATAATTACGACTGATTATGTTTTAAAATAGGTCCGTTGACGTTCTTTCGCCACGGGGCGCCATGACATTCTATTAGACCCTCCCCCCCCCCACCCCTCTCACCTTCGTCTTTCTCTATATCTCGTCCTGTAGGGTGGACGAAATCAGCGTCAGTCATGAGTCTGACGCACTAGCCTATACATGTGTGTGTGTCAGCGTGGTTAGGGCTACGGTTGAATTATTGTCAAGCGCCCCTAATCTCAGGTGCATAATTGAGGGGGGGGGGGCGTTACTCTATTTGGGGTAAAATTATTGTTTATAGATGTGTCTCTCAATCACATTATGATTGGGGTGCAAGGTGGACCAAAATGTGACCATACAATGCAATACAATATACAGCGCAATACAGTACAGAAAGTACAATATAATACAGTAAATACATTACAAATGCAGTGCAATATAATACAATCTATATAAATAATAGCGATGTGGGTTCTGCGTTAAATCGAAAGTAAAGAATTAATACAACAGTATTCCAGTTTAAAATACAATCATGAAAAAATCGGATCTGCCCGAAACCAAAAATAACCTAGCCTACCGATCAAGCCTAAGGGGATATAACTCTATGCAAAGGTTTTGCAGGGTACATCTAGTACAATATAATGCAATACAATACAGTGCAATTCAATACAATATCGTGCAGTGCAGTGCATACCACACGAAGCGATACAATACAATACAATACATAACAGTTCATTATGGTACAATAATACAATACAATACAGTTTACTTCATCAATGGATAAAGAAACATTTTATTTTAAAACAAGAGTGCAATTTAAAAAAAAACAACAATTGTTTCATTTCTGAAGACAAAGGCACTGGCTAGTAACCCCTGTTCTTTATTATTATTATTATTATTATTACTAGCTGTACCCTGCAAAACCTCTGCAAAGAGTTATATCCCCTTATGCTTGATCGGTAGGCTGGGTTATTTTTTTGATTTCGGGCAGATCCGATTTTTTTCATGGTTGTATTTTAAACTGGAATACTGTTGTATATTAATTCTTTACTTTCGATTTAACGCACACTGGAAATGAGTATTATTATATATGATGATGATGATTATTCGATTTTCATCGCGGGACAGTTAAAGGTTAAGTCTAGGAGCATCAGCGTTACGAGGGTTGAGAAGCACTGGACTAGAGCCAAATCTGTTGAGTCTTGTCTTGAAATTAGTCCAACTCTCACCCACACACTCAAACATTTACTCTCTCTCTCTCTCTCTCTCTCTCTCTCTCTCTACACACACACTCACACATTTACTCTCTCTCTCTCTCTCTACCACACACTCACACATGCACATTCACATTACCTCTAAATTTGGTATCATTCTATTTCTGTTTTTTTTTTTAAAGCAAGCATGACCTAGTTTTCAACCACTCTAAAAGTGGGTGATGTAACTATTTATAGCACTTCCACGGAACCAATCGTGTCTGCTCTACCTAGATAGCATTATGGATCAAATGACAGAGACAGAATTATTTGAGATATAGAGAACGGTTCTAAAAAAAAAATGGCTACTTCATTTTTTTTGTTTGCTGGTAACAAATATCAGAGATGTCCATCCAACTTTCTATGTGGCTCTCAAAGTAAAATATACCGCTTTAGTCAACCACAATGTGGTATTTAAAACATTCACTTATTTCAACCACAATGTGATATTTAAAACATTCACTTATTTCAACCACAATGTGATATTTAAAACATTCACTTATTTCAACCACAATGTAATACTTAAAACCCCACGAAATATATCAGTAAAAAGAATCGTATCGTATGCCTACATATAAATAACAAACGTGAAGTTGACAAGTGATATTGACATTAAAATGGACAAGTTCAATTGATACAACTAGAATCTTTAAAACGGAAGTGTCATATACGGGGCAAAGAAACAAAACAATTTCAAACCTATTGTCAAGATTTGATTTAAGTGAATTACCGTAATAATTCCAATGAATAAACTAAAGACAGCCGTGCAGGAATATGTCTGTTGATGTGTCCATGCGTTCCTCCAACGACCTTATCGGTTAGGACAGTGGTCGGCAAACTTATCAGCCAAAGAGTCAAATATGAACATTACAACAATTTAAAAAAAAAATTGGGAGCCAAATCTGCTTTTATTACACTAAATAAGTAGTACACTAAATAAGTTGTATACTAAATAAAACTAAATGCCAGAGCCGCACTTAAGGAGCCAAGGAGCCACATGCGGCTCCGGAGCCGCACTTTGCCGACCACAGGGTTAGGGATTTAATGATGATGGGAAAATGTGGGGAAAAATTATTACTTTCCTTGTATTCTAACGTTTATTATTCATTTATTATATTATAAATTTATTAAAATTTAATTATTTTAAAATTGCGCGCAATAAGAATTAAAATATAAAATGCGAAACAGCGAACTGGTATAGCCAAATTGTCGATTCCATTCCTTCATAAACAATGTATTCTATTAATGTGTAATCCGGTGTAATCTATTGCTGTTTTTGTTTTGTTTTATTTTGTTTATGTTTTTATTTTTGTTCTAGCGAACTACTTTCTCTTGCACTACTTTCTCTTGCGTCACTGGAAACAAAAATAATGTGAAACGACAATTTCTTTTTTCTTTTTTTGACGCTCACTTTTCAAATTTCCATTCCAACTAATTATATTTCTTGTATCAGCTTCCAGACCGATCACGAAATACATAAATTTAAAAAGTAAATAAATAAAAAAGCAACAACACTTTATGAGACCATGATGACGTCATTGAGTTTAGCTGGGGGGAAAAGAAAAATCACCAATGTAGGCGACAGATACATTAGACATGGTATCACATTACACATAGATGACATTTTTAAAAATTTATTTTTATAAAAAAGGTCATTTAAAATAAAGCAAATGTCTAACTTAGAGTGCAGTTATCGTTATAATAAATCACGCTTTATTTTTTACTGCTTTTATTTATTCTTTTCTTGTGTATATATATATATATATATATATATATATATATATATATAAATATATATATAAATCTGTTTATAAACAATCTATTAGTATGTTATTTTCTTAGGAGTGTAGACCACTAGTTCTCAAATTATGATTAAAAGAATGACAGGCTGTTCTATTAGCTCTTTGGTGTAGGATAAAAGTATACCCCCTCCACCCCATGGACAAAGCAGCCACAAAAGAAGCCCACACGGGCAAAATCCTCCACGGACATAAGACACTACGGACAAAAGCCACAATGTACAAAAGCCACAATGTACAAAAGCCCCCATGGACAAAAGCCCCCATGGACAAAAGCTCCCCCCAATGAGACAAAAGCCCTATGGACTGAAGTTCCCATAGAAAAAAGTCACCGCGTACGAAAGTCCCCCGTGGACGAAATTCCCCGCTGATAGAAGCTCCCACAAAACAAAAGCTCCCATGGACAAAAGCTCCCATGGACAAAAGCTTCCATGGACAAAAGCCCCCGTGAACAAAAGCCCCCATGGACAACGGCTCTCGCGGACAAAATCGCCCACGGACAAAAGCCACCGTGAACAAAGCTTCCCAGGTCCAAACTTACATAGTTGTATGGAGAATGGTGGCAGATTATTGAAAACATCATGGGAGTCACAGTGTTCGTTTACCGTTTACTCTGATTATCCGGCTCCGCAGTCCATCAAAATAAATACAATTAAACTTTACTTCAATACACCATTATCTCGTGAAACTTAAAGGTACGCCATAAAAAAATCAATTATAAAATTGATCATATTGTATATCAAAATATTTGAGAATCGCTGGAGTACTAAAAAAAACGTATCACATTACGTCATTTTAAAGAACTGGAACATTTTTAAACTACTATAATACATGTGTAGAAGGATGGCCGAGTGGTGTAGATACTCGACTGTCATCCTGAGAGTCCTGAGTTGGATCGCCAGTGAAGACCATGCTATTTTTTCCTGGTGAAATTTGTTTCAAAGTCTTCCCACAAGTCCACATAGCTTTCAATGGGTACCTGACTTAAGTTAGTGAAGTAAAGGCGGCTGGGCATTGTGCTAATCACACAATCCCTTCATATGTCAAGTTTATAGAAACATATGATTTCTACTCGTCTTTTGCCCCCTTAGCGCGTTTGGGTAACTTTACTTTGTACATGTACTAGTATAATGGTGGCCAAATACTACATAATACACCTATTTTTCCACCGACCACCTGGGCACGATTGTACCAAATACTTGTCTGCAGTAAAAAGATTTTCTTAAGCCTATGTTGGCGTAATGCTACTGTGTTGTCATCTGTGGAACGCCTTGACCGGAGCATGTTTTAAATGGGTGAGTGTAAAGAGTTCGCAGGTCAAACTAAAATAAATCATCATTACATTTGACGACCTTTCTGTCATTTCGCTACCCCCCCCCCCCGCCCTTTCCGCAGATATCCGCTCTACAGCCTGTCAAAACGTAAATCGGTCATTATTTTGTTAACTTTTTTTTCCTTCATCTCCTGCTGCCCGATGTCCAGCATGCGACAAAAAATTATTCACGAACCCCCCCCCCCCCAACCCCTCCCCCAAGCTTCCCATCTCTTCCTCATCATCCATCAACACTTGAAAATAAATGTCCTCTAATAACAGGTATTTTTTTTTATTTTTTGTGTGAATCCCAAAGAAGGGACACTATCAAATATAATCTGCAGTGACGTCAAGGTCTGTGCTATTTTTAGACGCATTGTAATCAATAATAACAAGAAAAACGCGTGTATTATCTGTTGTTGTTTGTTTTTATAATTGTGTGTTTGTTGTTTTGTTTACTCCGTCCTAATATTGACACGTTGACAGCAGATACACAAACTGGAATCACAGGCGTCCCCACCCTCCGCAGTACGCCTACGTGGTGCCTCGGGAGCGGGTGTTATAATAATGTGGGACCTAGAGCCTAAAGTATATAGGCCTTAAGTATATAGGCCCCAAGTATATATGCCTTAAGTATGTAGGTCTTAAGTATATAGGTCTTAAGTATATAGGTCTTAAGTATATAGGTCTTAAGTATATAGGCCTTAAGTATATAGGTCTTAAGTATATAGGCCTTAGGTATATAGGCCTTAAGTATATAGGTCTTAAGTATATAGGTCTTAGGTATATAGGTCTTAAGTATATGGGTCGTAAGTATATGGGTCGTAAGTATATAGGTCTTAAATATATAGGCCTTAAGTATATGGGCCTTAAGTATATATGCCTTATGTATTTAGGCTATAACATTTCGCCAACATCTGCACTCATCAGACGCTAATCTTCAGCAGGTTAGCCTAGTTGCCACCACTCCCTTCCCCCGCCCCTCCCTCCCCCATCCTAATGGTTTCCCCACTGACTGGAATATCAAAGAGACGTTTCCCATCGGTCTAAGACTTCAGGTTCTCGCGTGAGCAGAAATCTTTTTTTATGTAGGTCAAGGACGACTTAGGTGCATCAATAATTCACCCCCGTCCAGCAAACCGCTCAACGGAGCCCCCCGGGGGGGGGAATACTTTTTCTGACGTGTACCCTCTGTGTCCTCGCTTAGGTAACAAGAACGTGTGCGAGAGAGGCTTCTACTACAGTGGGTTCTCTCAAAGTACTCGGCTCACGACAGCCAATTTGGTGGCCCGCGAGCTAATTTTTGGTTCCGGCTGCGTGTAAAAAAAAAAAATTTAATAATTGCTCGACCGAGAACAGTTTATCAGATATAAATCAGAACCTGTTGTGGTGCCATACGTTCGAATTGCGGGAAACGCCGGACTACAATGTTATTTAGTGCTAACAATCGTTGTGTGGTCCGTGCTAACAATCGTTGTGTGGTCCGTGCTAGCTATCGTTGTGTGGTCCCTGCAAACAATCGTTGCGTGGTCCTTGCAAACAATCGTTGTGTGGTCCCTGCTAACAATCGTTGTGTGGTCCCTGCTAACAATCGTTGTGTGGTCCCTGCAAGCAAGCGTTGTGTGGTCCCTGCAAACAATCGTTGTGTGGTCACTGCAAGCAAGCGTTGTGTGGTCCCTGCAAACAATCGTTGTGTGGTCCCTGCAAACAATCGTTGTGTGGTCCCTGCAAACAATCTGTTGCGTTCAGCGTTCCCTAACCCAGCCTACCACTTCCCGCACACCCACAGTTTTATGCGTGTTTATTTTGTATTTAAGGTGGATCGCGACAAAATAAATAAAAGCAACAACAACGACAACCCAGATTTCAAGAGGGGAAGGTGGGGGGGGGTTAGATTCCTGGTCAAGGTTACAGTCGTCATGGAAGAATGCTGATGTGAAGAGAAACTGCCCAGTATTAAAAACCAAGTTCTCTTAAACTATCTTCGGAATGATTTGTAACGGATGCTTTAGTTGTTGCCTATTCTCGATAATACGCGTTATTCTCTTGAGAATTTACCGACTTGCTGGTTTAAAGAACTTCTTGTTTCCACGACTGTGAGTGACGAGAATGTTCCGGTTCCATTTGTCAGCTATTGTTGTTGTTTTTTTTTTACTCAAATTGCGTTGTTTCCCGAAGGTTCGGAATTCACCGCAAAACTAAACTAAACAATTGTATTCTCCCTCTCTCTCTCTCTCTCTCTCTCTCTCTCTCTCTCTCTTTCTCTCTCTCTCTCTCTCTCTCTCTCTCATTCTTTCTCTCTCTCTGTACATGTATATTTCTCTCTCTCTCATTCTTTCTCTCTCCCTGTACATGTATGTTTCTCTCTCTTTCTCTCTCTATTTCTCTCTCTCTCTCTCTTTCTCTCTCTCTCTCTCTCTCTCTCTCTTTCTCTCTCTCTCTCTTTCTCTCTCTCTCTCTTTCTCTCTCTCTCTCTATTTCTCTCTCATTATTAAAGAGCCCAATAATTACTTCTGCGCCTCAATGTGCCGCAAAAAATGTTTAAACAGTTTTGATTGGGTAAAAATGAAAGAAATGAATAGATCTACTCGTCTCCCAGGTGACATGGTCATACTTCCGGCAAGAAATGGTGTAATATATCCGACAATATCATATCGGGCTTGTGTTCATTAGATCAACCTGTGGGAACTTCTGAACACTACAAAGTAACCAATATTCGTTTTCTTCAAAAAGCCCTCTAAAACACAAAGAATCGTCTATTCATTTCTAGCAGTACACATTTCTTTAACAAAAGTCCACAGTAAAAAAACAAACAATATAGCATAAAAGAAGACAATTTTACATCATTATAGAAATAAATCTGTTAAACCTTGAGAATAAAAAGAAGGTTTAATTAGACTTTACTGTTCTCGTGTACTTTTTTTTTAAAGATAATGATCGAAGTTGTATGCGAGGGACTTTAAGTGAAGCGAGTGAGGCTAATGGAACTGCAAGTGCCATCTTGCGGCAATATGGGAATGACATATTGAGAAGGAAAGGGGGCGGTTAGGAAAAGGGAGGGAGGGAACTGACACAGACACTATAAAGTACACGGGTGGTGGTGGATCGGGGGTGGAGTGGGGGATATAATTTCCCTAAAGTACAATCTCTCGTGGAGAGTATGCCACAATCCTGGCAATCATTTAGCATAGAGTACCGTCACCCATGGGACCACAGGACAGAATCAAATGAATGAAAATGTCGGCATAATGGGGGGAAAGGAGGTGTCAAGGCAGGCATTAAAGTTCATTCTAATGGTTTGATATATTTATTTTTTTAAGTAATGTATTTATTTTTTTAAGTAATGTAAACTTTAATATACCGCCTGGAGATTTATTCTCTGTCTGGATTGTGTTTGGGTATGCATGTACAGGTCCCAGGCACTGCTAGTTTAGATATCGAGACGACAAGGGGACTTAAATGTAAGAATTTTTTTTTTTATTTAACCGTTGTGCCAATACATCTTCCCCCGTTCGACGCAAACACCCCTCACACACACACACACACATATACACACACATACACACACACATACATACACACCCAGGGCAGGCCTTAGACCGATTTGACCGATTGTTCTTAATTGGACTTCGCGCCTTGCAAGGGGCTACACAATTTACATTTAGGCACATCACTATCAGGCATGGCTCTTGTCACGGTATAAAAGAGGGGCCTCGCAAGCATCCGTTAAATTGGGCCCCGCTATTCATAAGGCCGGCTCTGCACATACCCATTCATAATAAAAAAAAATAATTCTTAAAATGTGTGTGTGTGTGGGGGGGTCCCCCGTAACTTCCCCCACTCACCCTTACCCCCATATATTGATGCTGGTTTCCCCTCTTCTTTACCCACTCTGATTTATGGTCTTGAATGTGCCCCATGACGGGTGAGATGGGGTGACGGGGACGACACCGGTATCTAGCTCTGGGGCCCTCAAGGCTCCAGCCCCGGAGCACGCCTCCTCACCACTGCCTACGTTTTGTTGTGGCGTTTAGGTACAATCAATCTGACAATGACGCTTGAATTAAATGTACAAAGTAGTATACTTGTGTACTTTTGGGAGGAATCAGTCCTCATAGATTGATGACGTGATTTAGCCGGAAATATCTAGTTTATTTGGTGCACGCCTGTTTGTGACGTAC